>LUCW03001780.1:40000-125000 GCA_001586965.3 Sphaeroforma sirkka
TATATATATATATATATATTGTGACATGTATATATATATATATATATAAGTCACGCGATCTTATGCCATTGGAAGCTGGTTGTACAAATCCATCAACTTAGCAACTCTCCCCCCCCCCTCATACAACCATAACCAGTACTATATTAACATCCCCATTAATTTAATGCGCATTGCAGTCTGTCTACCAAGACACACAGTGGCGTGCAGGCACTCATAGCCACCTCCAAAGGCCATATATATGAGAGTGAGATAGAGACCGTGGAGGCAAGGTTCTTCCAGGGCAACTCGGTGGACAAGTACATGCGACTGGTGCACATGGTCCCTAACGAGGAGTGCATTACGGGGCTTATGTTGTCCGCGTTTGCTGATGAATCTCAGCCCGCGCTTATAACACCCAAATCAAGGTATGTTGTGCGTTGCACAACTATTATTTTAGGGTTTTAGGGTCTTGTTTGATCATATACCGTCACCTATGCTCAGCCTGTCGTCCCACACCCCCTGACTTGATGAGCTCACAACACAGCCTCACACGCGCGCATACCATTTTGTACCCAGTATGTATTCATACGTGCTTTACACTAACTCTTATCCTACACACTTAACTTCTATCTATGTACATTTCGTACTGAGCCTTGATCATAGGCCTTGAAGCACGACACACGCGCATGTTATTTGTCGTCCGTAATTAACGTATATACCGTCATATATACTAAGCCTATCATCCCACACCCTCTGGTAAACCCCACAGCACAAGCTCACACACACGCGTGCGTGATATTGCGCACTCGGCATCCATTTTTTATTCATACCAGCTCTTATCTTGCACACTTAACCTCTATTCATGTACATCCCATACTATGCCCTTGCCCCTACCCTCCCTCTCTCACTCAGCTCGGGTAGCCACAGCGGTGCAGAGGACGTAAAATATCTGCTGGTGGTCACCACCGCAAACAGAATGTACGAGTTCATTGGGTACAAACGCACAGACGCGCCCATCTGGAAACGGCTGTTTATGGAGGAAGACGGGGGCCTTCTGAAGGGCCTAGGGACCAGTCTTGCGCATGGTTCGCGAGGTATGTGTCACTCTTGTACCCGCGCCAAGTTCGAATGTCTCAGGCACTGGATCGATCAGTCGTGCGCCACACAAGGTCATAATAATAAACACATGTTTTGGCATCGTTTATATGTCGTATACTTCAGGTACCGCATCAACCAGTCGTGGGCCACACATGGTCACAATAATAAACATATTGCTTTTCGCGTCGTTTATATGTCGTATACTCCAGGTACCGGATCAATCAGTCGTGGGCCACACACTATTGAAGCTAAAGATTTGGTGAAGTCGTTACAGACAGATCAGCCTACAACAGTGTCATCGCCTAAACAGACAGAGGTATGTATAATGAAGATGCGGAGATAGACATATCTTGCCAGGCTGTTTATATAATAGTGACCAAATTTATCTGCACCGGGTGTGCGTATAATAGGTTTAGAGTTGCTCCTTTCTTATTATGATAGACGAATTTGATAGTTGTAGAGGGTGTTCTTGTTTTGACATGGTGTACTTTGAGAGATGTTCATATCATGAAATAGTGGCAAAGGTACATCGTGACATCATGTACGTCCTTAAATAGTTTCAGCAATGTTCTTAAGGTGATTAGAAAGCAATGCATATGCACTCGAACTGCTCGAAACATCTACCAAAGGCAATCAGGCTGCGTTCCATGGATACCGCACCTACAACGCTTCCGGACATTGGCTCTATCGGATTGTACTGCTTTGTGCGCGCTAGTAGGATTCTAAGTGTTTGTGCGGAACGTTCAGATACACTCTAGGATACAATTATCTCTGAAATGCCTTGGGCATTCATATAGGTCCAACCAAAGCAAAGCACGTCCACACACATAGTACGTAGCAAGGCGGACAACCCATTCTACCAAACCTTTTCTTACTACACTCTAGAATACGAGTAACTCTAAAGTCTTCCTGGCATTCACTGTCCCTTGTCCGTTCAATTTCAATCATGTCTACACTAAACAATAGGATGGCGTCAAATCGCCTACAAAAACGCGGATGCCGCCGAGTTTGGACCGACTGATAGTAGAGAGTGCGAGTGCCTCCAGCCTGACCGAAGCTTCTAGGTCGTCATCGCCCAAGCGAGGTATGTATCCCAAGCAATGCCTTCGTTCTATCTGTCTGAACGTACCTATATATTTATGTTATACATACCTCTACACACACACAAATATCGACACACACACGCACACACATACACACATACACATAAGTATCGTAAGAATGACAGCCATACCTTGCACTGTCCGTGTATTGGGAATAAGCTCACAAACCCAACCACGTACACACAACCACAATCAAACATAGTTTGTGTAAAGTGTACAGGCCCACGGGTGTCACTCAGTTCAGCCTGCTCTGCTGCAGGCGCAAAGACACTAGCGCAGCCATTAAGAAGGGACCCCACCTCAACCACACTTAATCATGCGCCCTCCTCCCCTGTGTGATACATACGCGCCCCAGGCCTTGCAACCGCTACTAAGCTCAACCCTACTCCATCCAGGCTCAACGAGTACCACACCGTCTAGCTCGCGCCAGAACGCGAACAAACACAATGTATCGTCGCTGTTGGTGCACTACAAGTACAGTGGAGTGCCCACTTCGCTGGCCTGGGTGTCGGCCAGGAGTGTGTATCTGTCGAATGTCGTGTTCGGCACGCATTCTATGGGCGAGAGTGTGTGTGGGAGTGACGCTGCGGTCATTGCGCTTGACCACAAACGCGAGCCCGCGGTAGGTCAAGCGTTGGTATGTTTGGCATGTTCACGTGTTTGCCAGGTGTCGTGTGGGTGTACGAGAGGGTTTGGAATGGTGTGTGTCAGAGTGTGTTTCAGGGTGCAGTGCAAGTGCAGTGGAGTGCCTACCTACCCTGCACGGCAGTCTGCCAGGAGTCTATATTTAACGTGTACGTGTTCTACTAAACAAACCCTAAAACTTACGAATCTAAATCCTATGTCCATCCACTGTCAGTAAGTAACGCCACAACGTTAGGGCATTGCCCCACACATATCACACAATACAGTAAACCCTACATTCTAAATTCACTTCAACAAACCCTAAAACACTAGTCACTAGCCCCTAACCCATAAACCCTAATTTCGAAGCGCAGCGCATGGCCCACGCAAATCACACAATCTAGTCAACCCTACAAGCTAAACTCGCTTCAAGACTGCACCCCCTTAAAACCCTAGTCTCTTATTCCTAACTTATCAACACCAATTTCGAAGTGCAGTGCATGGTCCTGCACAAATCACAAAATTCAATAAACCCTACATTCTTCAAGACTATAAACCCCAAAACCCTAGTTCATATCCCCTAAACCCATGACCCCCAATTCCGAAGTGCAGCACCATCAACACGCCAACTCCACGAACCATTATATCTTAAAACCCTAAACTGTATACCCTGAAACCATAATTCAGGAGCTCAACAACGTCAGTGCATACCCTCACACCAAGACAATAGTCCAACAATTGCCAATCCCTAAAAATTATACATTTAGATGCCAAAATCTCAAGCCCTACACCTTGAACCTCAGTCCAGTAATTTCCAAACCCTATAATCTGAATCTTAGAACTAAATCTTGAGTCATCTTCTGTCACTCTTGGGCGCCGCATCGTCATCGTATATCCACGCAATAGTCTTGTACGGTTCAGTAGTACCCTAAGCCTCGACATCTACTTGAGACCCTAATTCCTGAAGTCTTGCACCCTACACCCTATACCCTAAAACCCCAGATACCTAGAACCCTAGAACCTTATACCCACTTTCATCCCCTGCCACTCAGGAGCGCCGCAACACCAGCGCTTCACCACGCACCACCCGCACCATCCCGTCCAGTTTTGCGCTGACCGAGTTCCATGTGATCCGGTTGGGCTCGGACAACCGCGTGACCGTCTACTGTGTGCTGGATCAGGAGGTAGTCTACACTACAACCTACGCCCAGAGCGAGTATGGGCGCCTGACCGGGCTTACACGCGATGTGGAGAAGGACACCATATGGGTGTTTGGACCGGATGGCATACACGAGCTGCTGTTCAACGATGAGACACGGTGTGTGGGGGAGTGAGTGTGTTCCTTAGGTGCATGCGTAGTGCTTGTGTTTGTGTTTGTGTGTGTGTTAGAGAGTGTGTACCTTAGGTGCATGCGTAGTTCTTGTGTTTGTGTGTGTTTGTGTGTGTGTGGGAGAGAGCTAACTCAGGGACGGTCTGCATTGTAGCCTGCACCCTGAAAGAGTACGAGCATCTAGTGATGTCGGGTTTTTAGGGTTTTCGACAGATATATACTACACGTGGTTGGGTGGGAGGATTGGCACTGGCTGTTGCGCAATGAACGGGCGCGGTAATATGCTGCAGTACGCACTCAAGGTTGACGATTGGACTGCCCTCTAGGCCATAGATGACTGACTCTTGTTGCAGCTCCATATAGATCAAGTGTGTGCTCGCACGGGAACAACCCTGCGTCTCTTCCTCGCCCACATACACTGACCCCTTTCTCGCTAGGTTAAACTCTACATCTTTCGACTGAGGTTGCCCTGTTTCAATCTGAGTGTGTACCGCTTTCTGACTAATCAAATCCCTACATCTTTTGACTGTGGCTGCCCTGTTTCAATCGGAGTGTGTACCGCTTCCTGACTATTCAAATCCCTACATCTTTTGACTGTGGCAGCCCTGTTTCAATCGGGGTGTGTGCCGCTTTCTCAACCCATTTAACCCCACCATTCTTGGACTGGGGCTGCCCTGCCCTGTTATATCCTTAGGAGTGTGTGGAAGATATACCTTGCGCGCAACCAATTCGCCACGGCTCTGGAATACAGTCGGGACAAGCCGGAGATCACAGATTACATCCACAGCCAACAAGGCAACTACTACTTTGATCAGTGCAAGTACATACTCGCGGCACAGAGCTATGCCAAAAGCAGCCATGTGGCGCTGGAGGAGATTGCGCTCAAGCTCATGGATATAGATCAGTACGAGGCTTTGCAGGTGCGGTTGTCGTAGTATTTCTGTCTATTATATACACATGCTATACCTAGAGTCGATATATACGAAGTATATGCGTGCACCATGGACCCTCACTCGAAGTGCGACACGCTTGTAGTCTGTATTTTAGCTAACGTTATGCCACTGGTTTGGTATGACCGACTGCTAATTAGTTGTGTGTTGCGATATCTGACAATAGCACCGGTGGGAGTCTGTTTCCATGGCGATACCCTTGGTGTGATTTGGTCGGCTGCCAACAGTTGTGTATTGCAATGTATAGCGGCGCTAGCTCCTGAGGTTGTTAGACTTTACTGTCAGTGTGGGTTAAGCTCCTGTTAACCAGGGTAAATATACCATATGATTGGTCATTGTTTAAAAGCAGATCCCCGACTGGCCGTAGTGGTACAATCACTTCATACGCCAACGCTGATAGTATGGTATGTGTCCAGGGCAACAGTACTAGCGTGCGTCTATCTATCCATTACTAAACACCTCTGTATGGCATCGCCACCGTTTGACCGCACAGGAGTACATCAGCCGACGGCTCGACAATCTCAAGCCAGACCAGAAAGCCCAGGCCACCATGCTAACCATGTGGCTAATTGAACTGTATCTGAGTCAGCTCGATCGGTGTGTTGACCGCGGCGACGACGACACCCAATTGCAAAGTCAGCTGAGACAGTAAGTGCAGCGGTGTGTGTGTGGGTGGGTGTGTGTGTGTGTGGGTGTGTGTGGGTGTGTGTGGTTGTGTGTGTGGGTGGGTGGTGAATGACACCAGAGAATAGGGAACTGACAGAGATAAAGATAGAGGGAGATAGCTGCAGTGCAACACGTTGGCTCTACAGTCGGTGCTTGTATATGGTTTAAGTATACGTCGTATGTTCGTATACGTAAATCTACGTGAAAATTACATTTCTAGTTGGCATTTTGGTTCGCCTTCGGTCGGATTTGATTTATAGTTGAAGCATATGTGTATGTTTGTTTACGTAGATAGACGTTAGGTACACGTAAATGTTTATATTATATGAAAATTACACCTCTAGTTGGCGTTTTAATTGATTTTCGAGGTGATAATTTTAATAAATCTCTATAGCCACTATACTTTTCTATAGCCACTGTAATAGCCACTGCAAGTTCTTTATGGGCACTGTAGTTTTTTTATAGCTAGCTCCTTAAACAGCTTTTGTGTTGTTCTAGCCTAGATATCGAAAAGTTAATTTGTAGTTTGAATTTGTTTTGCACAAAATACAATCAATATGAAAGGATTTAGAAAATACTCATTTCCATATCTACATTACATGTATATGTATAATTCTTATATCTGTATATGTATATGTATACATAAGAACGTGACATTCACTGAACATAGCAGATTACTTATTGACTTGGGGGATTTTGTTCAAAGTGCGCGAATTAGAAGCTTGTTCTTCAACGCGTGTGGATCAGTTCAACCAATGCGAAGTATAACCAAGTATATTGCGGTCGTCTCCATAAACCTTATGCTGTATCAGTGAGTGTATTTCCAAGTATTGCAGCCACATACGTCTTGCTGGAGGCGTCGACATAGCGCAGGGTTCTATCTTTTAGAGCCCTTGTTTGCATCTCAAGTTAATGTTTCGCAGCGTCCAGCGTCGTGGTCACTCGGGTCATTTGCCGATTTGCCGATTTGCCGATTTGTCATCATAAACTTTTCTACATTCCTCATACCACATCCTTCCGCACACTACAAGATCTCGTCACTTCCCAACAAACCCACAAACCCTAAAACCATAAAACTCCATACCCTAAACCCTAACAACACAAAACTTTGTACCCTAAACTCTAAAACCCACACCCTAAACAGATTTCTAACGAAACCAGTTGTGAAGCAAAACCTCAGCGCGAACCACACCGCAGTGTATAATCTCATCTGCAGCCATGGCCGCATTGAGGACGGCGTCTTCTACGCCAATCACATGGGAGACTACGAGCGGGTGGTCAGGTATGCGCATGGGTCTATAAATAGACCAACCTAACTACACATCTCTTGATGAAATGTATCAAACCCATCCACTGTTCGTGGAGATAGGTTGGCATACGTATGTACCATCATTTCGACTGTTCGATCTCCTGTCACCCGATACACTATCACGGCGGGTATAACATAACAGTACTGGCAAGTGGGTACATAACGCAAGATGGCTGAAACACACATATAGCCACTGATTGGGCTATATACTGCAAAGTGTTTGCTGTCTATCAGGTGCTTCAAGTAAATCGTTTATCGGGCGTGTGAAGATGATGTTTGGCGGTGTAGTTGGTGGTGGCATGGTTGTACTATCGGTGTAGCTGGTGGTGGCATGGTTATACTATTGGTGTACTTCGTGGTGACATGGTTGTACTATTGGTGTTGTTGGTGGTGGCATGGTTGTAATATCAGTGATGCACTATGCTTGATGGTAAGCTGTGGCTGAGAGCTGTGTAGGATGTCCTCCGCTAGTGCTGTACATATGGCAATTGTACTGCGGACTTGGTAGTAGAAATGTGTGTATAGGAGGTGTCTTTTTGGTTGTGCTTGCCAAATTAGGAAATAGTGTGTCGAAAACATAAGGACGGGATTTTATAATTTCTTCACCTACACTTACTTAGGAACTTCTTTGGAGTGCGTGGTTGCTCTGTCCTGTTTTTAACACAATAGACATTCTACTTCCATTCACCATCTGAGCACTTTTGGTCACTAGATCGCTTGTCACAACGACGAACCGGCTCTGGCCGTACTTGCACTGCAGTCAATCTATCGCTTTCATGAAACCTCCCGCCGCAACAAATGTTAAATATAAACGCGCTCCAGATAGCACAGGAGTCACGTACGATATTTTAATACACATTCGAAAATATAAACGTATTCATTTCAAGTGGTAATTTTACTTTTGTTCCACCCCAGTCACCACATCGCGTGTCATGACTACGAAGCGGCTCTAGAGGTACTCGCGCTACAGTCCAATCTATCACTGTACTACAACTTCTCGTCCCAACTGCTGATGAACGCACCCCAATTAGCTGTTGATTCGTGGCTAAAACAACCAAAGCTAGACCCACGCAGACTCGTTCCGGCAGTGGCTATATATACCAAGAAATACCCAAATATTTCCATACAGGTATGCGAAATTATCTGTAATATCTGGACAAAAGGTCTCCCTGGTATATTTGTACTACTTTGTGGTGTTCTGGACCAAAGTGCTATTTGATATAATTATACAAGTGAGTGATATGCTAGACTTTTGGTCCAAATATGTGACCTGCTAAACCAAATCTCAGCCCGGCATACTGAAACAGATATGGGTATCAGTTCTAACCAGTAATATATATATATACATACATATATATATATATATATATATATATATATATATATATATATATATATATATATATATATATATATATATATATATATATATATATATATATATATATATATATATATATATATATATATATAACATATATATATATATATATATACATATATGCACATATATATATGTATAATATATATATATTCACATTTATAATGCATATATACATACATATGTTTAATAGCCATATATACATATACATACATTTATATATTACATGTTGCTGTATCATATCATATAATATGTATTATGTATGCATATATGTAATATATATGTGTAAACCAATGAAATCATCATACATCTGTAATGTAATATGTACTAACATATAACATAGCCATATATGTATATGTAATAATATATAATAACATAATAGTATAACATAATATAATAATATTGTAATAATATGTATGTAATATATATTACTATAACATTAACATGACATATATATTGCCAATAATAATATATATATAACATATGTATATATAATACAATAACATATAATATGCAATATATGCTATATATAACATATATATATAACATAATATGTAATATTATTACATATATGATGTTGGTATATATATTACAGTGCGTGTATTGTATATATATAATAATATATATATACATAACATACATACATATATATAATATATATGCATATGCATATATGTATGTATATATATATTTATATGTATATGTTTATGTTGCATTGTTGCATGCATGCATACATGTATATATATATATATCTATTTATATAATCTATTTATATCTATATATAATATCATATGACATTGCATATATATATATATATATATATATATATATATATATATGTTATATATATAGGGTTTGTTTATATATATATATAGTATATATATATAAACCCTATATATATATATATCATACTGTTGCATTTATTAAACTTCTACTCTGCAAACTGATGCTTGTTTGCTCTGCAGCCAAGTATTGTCATTTTTTTTTTCAGTCCTCAACCTTCTCTCACATGACTACTCTATATCCCATAGGAAAATCAAGCCCTGCGGTATCTGGAGAAGGTGATCACTGAGCTTGGCGTGCAGGATCCTGCTATTCAGAACTGCTTAATATCGGTCTACGTAAGCTACAATGCCGATGAGAAGCTCATCGACTTTCTACAGAAGGTAAATTTTGGGTTAGTTTGGCAACATGCTTCGAATTTTTGATGCCAAGTGTGTGTGTGAATGATGTATAGTGCAGGTCGCACGTTATTACAGGTTCTATCAACTATCAAAGAGTCGAGTGTGTCACCTTACGTTCTTGGTTTGTGTCACTGCTGCCGCATCTGGTTGCTCCTATCCCGTTGCAAGGCAACTACTTATACCGCTGATATTTTCCCACACCCCGACAGTCCTCGGGCTATGATCGGCAGTATGTGCTGCGTCTGTGCTTTGAGAGTAACAAACTGCATGCGTGTGTGGAAATCTACAAGCAGATGGGCTTGTATGAAGAAGCTGTCACGCTTGCGCTAAAGGTGGACGTGGAGTTGGCGAAGGACATCACCGAATTGCCGGACGAGGTATAGAGGAATTGGCAGTCTTTAAAAACTTCAACACTGAATTACGCACACTGAATTGAGCATTCAGAACTTTGATCTTGAAGTATACGAATGGGTTGCGATGCGGCATATAATAGTATCAGGATAGAGAGCATGCCAGTCGGGGATTCAAGTGACAACGTTAAGCTAAGAGGTGTTCAGGTTGCAATCCGTCTGTTTGAAATAGTGATTGCTCGGTAGGAATTGTAAATCCAGGATGAACTGACATTGATCAAAAGCCACTAGTATCCGAATTTGAGAGCGATAGAAGATGCAAGTTGTTGTGACATGTTATTGCACATGCTCTGATTTGTATCTATATGTCTTATTGTATATATGGGTTGTATGGTATTTTGTGATCTGATGTGCGTAGATATAATCTCTGGGCTTTGGATATGTTTCATCCTGGCCACCTTATATAAGGGACCCAGAATTCCACTGAATTGATGCAGTGCGTAAGGTGGCTTAGGATCAATTGCGCCAGCAGAGTATATTCATTATTCTCTTGATTTTTTTATTTGGATTCAACATACTCAGGATGACAAAACTCTACAAAAACAGTTGTGGCTGAAAAAAAACACATCAGTGTACACGACTACAACTCACCATCTGAACTCATCATACCCAGGACGATGAGTCTCTGCGGAAGCGCCTGTGGCTAAAAATAGCTCACCACGTGATCGAAGAGGACCACAACATCGAGCGCGCCATGAAGCTGCTGGAAGAGCAGAGTGATCTGGTTAAGATAGAAGACATCCTGCCCTTCTTTCCCGAGTTTGTTAAGATCGATCACTTTAAGGTAGGGTTATACTTGTTCTGTGAACACACTGGTTTTGGTGTAGGCCTTGCCTGATTGCTTGCTTGTTCGTTGGTTTCGTATTGATTGCGAGCAAGAACATCTGCTGCTTCATCCGTGTCCGCGTTGTGCCCTAATGATCTCGTGGCGAGGGTGTGCAGATGCAGTGCTGTTGCCACTCTATGTATCTGGCTTCATTTATCATTAGCTGAGGCCAGATCAAATTTAAAATTTAAAAATGAATTTAAAAATGTTAAAATGTGTTAGAACAGTTATGATAGCTAGTAGTTATGGTGCATGATATTCATGTTCACCTTGTGTGCGCATGCGTGTTGTCAGATTGCTCGGCCACAGGCTACAACAGGAGGTGTTATACGTTTTGTTTCAAACTTATCCGTATGAATTTCTACTCATAGACAGCAGTACGTCTTCATCTGTTATATGAAACGATCTTTTTTTCTATGATTTTGTTTATAACATTCCATTAGATTTGCACCTGGTTCGAAAGGCCTGTGATCTTTATATATATATATATATATATATATATATATACATACATACATATACATACATACATACATACATGTACATTGTACATACATACATACATACATACATACATACATACATACATACATACATACATACATACATACATACATACATACATACACATACATACATGTACATACATACATACATACATACATACATACATACATACATGCATACATACATACATACATACATACATACATACATACATACATACATACATAAATACATACATACATACATACATACATACATACATACATACATACATACATACATACATACATACAGATATATATATAAATATACATACATACATACATACATACATACATACATACATACATACATACATACATACATACATACATACATACATACATACATACATACATACATACAAACATATATATATATATATATATATATATATATATATATATATATATATATATATCTCAAACTTTTGAACCTGGGCTTAGAGACCATGCGATGTCGGTCACTCTCTTATTACCTCGACAACCACAGGACTCCATTACAAAATCGCTTCTGGCATATAACAAACACATAGAGCATCTACAGGAGCAGATGAATGAGGCCACCAAAAGCGCTGCATTGATTCGCAAGGATCTCAAAGATAGCAGAAACAAGTGAGTGCATTCGTATCGCCTGTCGACTACCTTATATCCGTGTTCGAACGAAATATTCTTATGTCTGGGTTTGCGTGGTTTACATCTTGATATGCTTGCCGCATCGAGGTCATTAGTCGCTATGTTCCTCGGTAATCAATTGATACGAGCCCTTACCCAACTCGATGCTCTCTTTTGTACTAATAGGTATGGTGTAGTGATGGGAGATGACCGCTGTTGTTCGTGTGATCAGATTGCGCTGATCCGCCAGTTCTATCTATTCCCATGTGGCCATGTCTTCCATGTGGACTGTCTGTACAACGAGGTGGGTTGAGTTGCTTTTTTCATACGATCATACAGAAAATCTGTACGCCGAGACCTGTGCTTGGGGCGGGTGGGTTGTCTGGGATAGTCACTCATTCTTCGCTGGTTCCATGATCACGACCTACTCCATTTGCTCACGCAGTATGTATATCGTGACCATATTGACGTGGTAGCTATTGAGCCTTCAATGGATCGCCACCAGACCTTGTCACTAGGACAGGGTGCACCAGTTGCTATATCATTTGGTGCATTTTTTTACCATTTTGGTGGACGCACTCTTACCCATTTGTGCGACCCGTAGCAATCTCCAAGGCTTACGCCTACTTCAACTAGAGTTCATAAATCGTCCACACAACCGATCTTCGTTCATGGCAATACTCGATATCAGCGATCCATTGTGTAATGTCACACTTTCGTTTTATTCTGTCGCTCAATCTTCGGTTCAGGTGGCGCCGCACATTGTACCAGCGGTACAAACCAGAATAGCTCAGCTTAAGCAACTAATAGAAGAAGAGAGTATGCCTGACCACAAAGACCAGCAGAAAGAGGATGTCGTGATTGTTGTTCCGCAGATTGATAAATACAAGGTACCTATATATATATATATATTATTATTATATATATTAGAAGATATATTATCATATATATTATATTATTATATGTATTGTGAGATCCGAAATCAATTGCGAGTTAACGTTAGAATTCTTTGCATTGAAGAATTATATGAAGTTGGTAAACAATGGATGTTCGGCTTAGGGACCTAGTATATATTTGTGTATATGAAAATGTAAGTAATTTGGTTCACAATAGTTTTGATGATATCACATGGCCAAATTATATTACAATATTTGGTGCCCGGCCCTTAAGCCGATCTCAATATATATATATATATATATATATATATATTTAGATATATATATATATATATTATATATATATATATATATATTATATATATACATATATATATATATATATATATATATATAAATATATATATATATATATATATATATATATATATATATATATATATATATATATATACATATATATATATATATATATATATATATATGCATATACACATATATATATATATATACATATATACATATATATACATAATAATGCCAATGCATACGCATATGTACATACATAATGACACATAATATGCATATGCATATGCATATATACATGGATATATAGATTAGCCACATATACATATATATAATTACATACATATCATGTTATTATATCTATTATGTATTAACAGCCATATTGTTATATGTCACATATGTATATTATTAGCTGTATAATAGCACAATATTGGTATGGCCATGCAATATTATTATAATAATATAATAACCAATATATGTTATTACATATTGGTTATTGGCTACATACTATTATTACATACTGCCAACCATGTGGCTACGCATATGTACATATATTATCATGTTGATACAGCCATATTATTATAGCATGCATGCATGTAATATATTATGTACATAATAATATATTATATACATCTATTATGTAACATATCTGTGTCTGCTACAATATTACAACATCATATTACATCCATATGTATATAATATTAATAGCAATCAGCCATTGCATATTATACATTATATGGATAATGCCATAACACATACAATAATAATGATTACATATAGATAATACATTGTTACATACATATTATGATGATGGTGCATGTTGATGTGTGTATATATATTAATATATTAAACGCAATATATATGCATACATACGTTTAATATAATATACATATTATTAGCCATGTATATATATATTATACATATATTATATATTGCCAGCCAAGTTATATATATATATGTATATATATACATATTACATATAATCATATCCACATCCATATCCATATCCATATCTTATATCCATGTAGACGCATATAGTATGTATATATATATATATATACATGCATATATGTATATATATATATATATATATATATATATATATATATATATATATATATATATATATATATATATATATATATATATATATCTATATCTATATCTATAATCTATATATATATATATATATATATATATATATTATGTATTTATAGCTGTATGTTGTTGGAGTGACAAGCTTTTTCGCGTATAACTGACTAATCTCGCACCTATGTTACTGTTTCCTAAGAATGAGTTGGACGATATAATTGCCGGAGAATGCGTGCTTTGTGGTTCTCTGATGATCCGGTCACTAGACGAGCCCTTTATTGATGATGAGGAGCTCAATGATGTCCTGGCGAGTTGGGCTATTTAGTGATGACACAGATTCTGTTTGAACTCAAGTACAATTAATTTGGGATCTACTAAATCGGTTTCTACCAAATGTCAGTGGTTGCCAATTCTGCGACTAGAAGGCTGTTAACATACTTCCTTATACTTCCGCATAGCCTCCAACTGTCTAGATAAACAAATATGTTCTTAAATCGATCGCAAGCTATATACAGGGCGAACCAATTAATTTATTGCGATACATTTTATTGAACAGCTGGTCAAGCGCATCTCACAGAATCACTTGCAAATTGTCACGGAACTGATTATACTTCGTCCTTGGCATACAGTGTTCATTTGTACATTATCATTGCCATTGTCTTAAACGAGGCTTCGCTCGCAGCTGTAAACTTGTATTGTTCAAAACTCCAGTCGGTTGAGGTGTCCGATTTACGTTTGTAGGGCGTACTGTACGACCCAGGTCCTCCGATATGTCGAATTCATTAAGCAGTACTACACCTGCGACATTGCATTAAACTATAATAGTTACCGGTTCGGTTCCCGTGTTTATGGGCTGTACTTCAATGTCGAGTGCGAAAGGCAGCGTCTGATTCTCAGGGTAGAATTGTGAGATCTGTATGGGCAAGAACGATCATTTATTATGTAAGCTGTTCCCGAAGTTTACATTCTTTGGTATAATAAATTAGAGTAGCTACATAAAATGAATTGTTAAGAAATTGCAGTGGAACGAGTGCTAGAATTGTTTTGCAATTTCGATTGTTTTGTAGCTGAACTTTTCTTTTTCTTGGTACGGAGAGGAGCTCACAATTTGAGCTTACTGAAGAACATAGCACTAAAACCTACCG
This sequence comes from Sphaeroforma sirkka, assembly GCA_001586965.3. Lineage (NCBI taxonomy): Eukaryota > Ichthyosporea > Ichthyophonida > Sphaeroforma > Sphaeroforma sirkka. The sequence continues at coordinate 55,460 of LUCW03001780.1, forward strand.
TTCCACTTGCGATGACTTCGTTTTCAGAGTCCGCATTGGGTGGTTGTGTGCCCGTAAAGTTCGCGTCATTTCTGGTTGTGCAGACTAAACTCATTCAATCTATCACGAGGCTAAAGTGATTATATTTGATAGATATCGGGGCTGACTACATACTGCGGTTCATACTGACTGCAAAACACGGGATCCGCTCATCAGTGGCTACGTGTGGCACACGCATATGTGAATCTATTTATACACAAATTCTAACCATCATGTCATCATGAATGGGCAAGGCATGCATAGGGGAAGCATTAAATTTGGTTTGCCTGGAGAAATATCTCGTATATATATATATATATATATATTCACGAAATCCATCTGAGTACAGGAACATTTTTGAATATTCTATTGAAAGCCCAATTAAGCGGAACGTATCATCTAGCTTTTAATTTTAAGGCAGCGTAAACCCACTTTCTGGTGGGTGTTCACCATACTCTCCCTCCATGTACGTTAGGCGATTGTTGAATTTGATATCGAGCGAAACAGGGTCACAAAGATTGATAGTAGTCGCGGTATCGCCACACACCCCCGCGATTGTAGCTCCATCTTGAATTGTCGAACTGATACCTTTTTTTAACACCCCTTTTGAAGTGATCATTAGGATAAACATATAGTCCATATATCATATAGACGCTTACGGCAGAACCAGTTATATATCATTTAGTACCAGCTACATTGAAATTTAGGAAAGTTCACCCGGTATTTGTTTGCTTTTCTGCAGGCTTTGAAAATTGTGTGCATATTGGGTACTTTTAAATCCTGTGATCTTGCAAGTGACTAAAACGTTTTTCCAAAAATAAAATGATCTCACCTTATACTCTGTGTAAATGAAACACATGACATTTATTTCCGATCAATTGCTTCTCTGGTCTGTCAACCACATACAATGTTTATTGGTTCCGCCATATCGAGGATACGCTATGCCGGCGAAGAAATCGGATGTACCACTCGTACCATGAGCTCCGTATAAAGTATCCGTAGTAGACGGTAGAGTTGCTATGAAGGTGCTCATGAAACCAGTCATCCACGCGCCAATAAAAACATAGTCGCATGCTTAGAATACCAAGAGTTGGGCTGTAGCCCGCATACAACCAAAGTTGGTATGAGCTGGATATAGTGTATATATACACATGTATGAAGTATGAGTGTATCTAGCATGTTTGCGGTGCATTAGCATGTTTTTAGCACCCTGATGAGGCTCAAATACGATTAGCAATTACTGGAATGACCAAATTGAGTGTTTCAAATGTTCACTGGAAGAATTTGATCACAAAAATCGAATAGCCGTTAGGCTAATGCATACAATTTTAGCGCTTGTGCTGGATAGCAAACAGATCAATTTCTCAACTCATAATGAGGTATATGACGGAGGGTTCTGTTTATGAACAAAGAGAACGTACATACTTTTATATTTGACAGCTGACAGTTGTAGGATTGTATACATAGATATAAATTGGTGCAGCACACATGCGATCGAAGCGTAAATTCGCGATCTACGTTATATGGCACGCGTATCTGTATACTGCAACAAAGCAAAATAATATTACTATTGTATATGCTTAACGTTTGCTTATATCATTAACGCGCTAATAAATTACGTTTGTGTTGTGGAATATTGCAGGCAAGGCAATGAATGCATAAACAATCCCACTTGCACACCTGCGCGTACGCCAGTGCAGTCTGAGCAGGAATTTGAAGGCTTAGATAATTTACTCATCTTGGCTTAGTATGCATATACACGGTTTATGTTTAACCTTTACAAGTGTATGACCGAAGGTATGTGGGATAAAAGACACGGTGCTAGCATATCAAAACTATGAAATATTAATGTATAGTATAATGATACCACTGCTCGTGAAGGATGTATCGAATTATTATAATATTCCAGAGATCAGCAAAACATAAATAAATCCAAAATTCAAACGGTATGGACGGCTTCAAAGTTCAAGCCGCCTTCTTCGATCTTCAACTTCCTTCTACAATCTACGAGGTGTGAATTTTTAATTTTTAAAGTTGTAAACATCTTTACAGAATGGGTCAGTTATCCATCAAATACAATTCCCCTAGCGTAAAAAATAATAATTTAGTAGTAGAAGTTGGCGAATGGCGCGATTCTCGATTGAAGTTTAGTACCAAGTTCGAATCTTGCTCGAGGTCCCAAGAATTAAAAAAAAAAAATCACTCTTACATACTCAACCATCTTTTTGGTCTATTTTTACATCTCCATCAGATGTTTTTCTAGTAACTCATTCTTTATTTTGAAGTGAAACCCCTATTTGTAATGAACTGACACTTTGTTGCACATGAGTGTGAGGCCCTCGTGCTAGCGTAAACAAAAACCAAGTTACGGGTTGAAACCTCAATTAGAGGAAAAATAGGTTTGTCCCTGAAATAACCCCTCCCCCCCCCCCCACGGAAACCGAGGTTGGAGTTTGTTTGTTATGGTCGTTCATTAACATATCTTTGAAAGTAATATGTTTTGGGCGAGCTAGGCTTTTTCTGTGGAGGTCGGCAGGGTTGTCATGAGTAGAAATTTAATCTAGTTCGATCATTCCCTGGCGCACACAGTCCCCAATATAATGATGACTTATATCAATATATTATAGTCCTTTAGGAGTACCGGTGCCGAAGGCGATTTGATGGCGCTCTGGTTGTCGATGTGGAGCCAGGTGGGCAGGGAAAGCTTATAGCCTAGAGCTTGCATTACGTTGTGGATCCAAGTGATTATTCTCGTGGTCTATTCGGCCTCCCCAGAGCTGATGGACACGGTCTTTTGTTTTTGGGAACGCCAGTAAATTGGCGTTGAGTTGAAACAGATGAGTGTTCTGGTATGCGATTTCCGAGTTAGTGGGCATGAGGCTCAGTCGGAATCGCTGTAGGACAGCAGTGCCTGGTCAAGGGTTTGGTCGGGAGTACGTGGGTGATAGCTGAGAGCAAAATGAATAGTACCTGCGAGATAGAGCAATATGCGAACCAGAGCGTCGTAGTGGGGGATTAGGGGGTTAGCCGAAAATGCAGCGAGTTCATTTAGAGTACAGGCTATGTCTACTCTAGTCATGTTGGCTGCAAAGCCAAGGGCGCCAAGGAGATTGCGAAATTTATCTGTGAATGCGTCACCGGTCATAGCTCCAGGATTGGTACCGGAACCAGGGGTTGGTTTAGCAGGGGCGTCTTGACATAAAAGTGTCTAATATTCGCTGAAAATAAGCGTCTTGCAGGAGAGATTGTACCGGAGTCATCTTGTATGATGAGAAAGCCGACAACGTGGCGGGCAATGCATCAACAGATGTTCCCCATACCCCGGCTAATCACCCTGTTGATGTACTACTTCCAAATTTCGGTTCAAACGAAATCATCACGCTTGTTGGTTCCGCCTATGATACTTCCAATCCAGGCCAGCCAACACATACCAAATTCATCCGTGGTCTGGTGCGGCATTGGCTTAACCCCATCCTCGCTCCTCGACCGGATTATGACGAATAAAATCCATTCCGCGGCACTACACGACGCAGACCCGATCCATACCACAGAGGTGGGTACTCTACTTAGTAGGTCAGCAAGCGAATATATGGAACATTCGATAGTAACAGTGTTTTGTAAACACCGGCCCGAATTGACTCAGCGCATATCTTCCATTGTCGACTCACTTGGCCCAAGCTCCAAGCGGGAATTTACTGTCCATTTCTTCCCATCAATATTTCCTGAACCACTCAGCGACTATGAGAGCCATACCTTATGTTCATACATTGTAACATACATACTTGTCATTTTTGAAATAAATATTATTATCCCTAGTGATATGTCGAACTCTAGTTTGCGCCAAAGTATACCCCATTTCCTGTCATTTTTGAAATAAATAATATTATCCCTAAGTTGTTCATGATATAGTAAGAGAAGAGGCGATCGTAGAGCCGAGATCGTCAGATGTTGAAGGATCGACTGCCGGGAGGATTTCGTCAACGTAAAGGACGACAACCAGATCACGAGTACGGTGCATCCAAATAGTTTCGTCAGCATCTAACTGCATAAAATCTGCGTCGCGTAGTTTAGCGCCGAGGTCGAAATTCCAGAGCACCCAGACTGACGTAATCCATACAGGCTCCGCTTGAATTTTAGAACGTGCCCTGGGGGAAAGTGGTCAAGCTCTACAGAGCCTTTTGGTTGAGACGTATACTGGGAAATCAAGTTTACTATATAAGTAAGCAGACGTGACGTCAAAAAAAATAAGCGCAGGGCCGTGGAGTGGGCAGCTGAGGCGTATGTGTCAGTATAACTTTCGCCATGTTGTTGCTCATACCCTCTGGCCACCATACGGGCCTTGAAGTGTGTAAACTTTACATGCTCATCGTGCTTCAAGGCAAAGACATATTTACTATGGATGATTTTAGAGCCTGTGGGCACAACTGTAATAGCCGGGCCTCTACATTAGACTCTTATGTTAATAAACGTACTCTTAAGCAGTACGTAAATTATAAACGTACTATTAAAAGCACGTGTATTAAATGGTTTTTAAAGGTTCTATTTACAAGTGTAGAAATATGGCCTCCGGTCAGTCTAAAATATCAAGATCAATTGAGATAATACATTGGTTTTTATTTGTATTTTAAATAATTTAATACAAGCTCTTTTTCCAATATTTCCAAAGTGTCCTAAATTCACTTTGATGGCTCCAATAGCCTGAGTATTTGGTATGACTCATCTACTTGGACCTATTTGAGACATTAGTAGATGTAGGATATTATAAACTAAATTTTATAATCTCCGAACTACTACTTATAGATTTTGGTCCTCCCGCCAATCTCCAAAATCCAATAAGTCTTTTTCCTTTTTTAACTTTTCTTCAGATGCAACTTTATTTATATCAGCTAATGTATTAACGTGACTTACGTTATTATGTCTATCTACAAATTAGGCATGTGGTCATGAACACTTAGTACTTCTAGTGAAAATTATTCAATAAAGAACAGCTAGAGGTACGCCCTGTGTGATCGAGGATATTTAGGCTCTTAACAAGAGGCAGTCCCGATCATTCTTACACAAGTTACCACTGCTAAATCCTAACTGACTAAATTGTATTTTAGTTTAATATAGTTTGAAACCTAGTAATTTCCATCGAAGTTTACACAAGTACCTTTTCCATTTTACAAATCAGATATTTTGGCCCCGACCCATTAAAGGGACTATGGACAAGGCCAAAGAGTATATTTGGAGTAGGTCTATTAAGAGACCTAGATAAACACTCCAAAATATACATCTGAATACTTCGGTAGCGAGATGGCTCAACCGAACATAGGTTTCTAGAGACCCTTAATGGTTACCTAGTTTAACCTCCGCTCAGCCAACCAGATGTGCCAGACTGATGATGGCAAGTCGGTAATTCTTGATAAGTGGCCAGTTATTGGTAAATACAATAACTAAAGACATCAAGAGTATTTTTTCTTTTTTTTCTTTTTTTTCTAGAGATAGGATTTTACTAGTTTTAGTAATTCGTGCGACGAAACAAGTAATACTAGTTTCGACGATAACGATAACGAAAACATAAATAAAATCCCTTCGGCGAAATCAGTACTGGGAGGATGATATATAGGCAATGTCTCAGCCTTACAATCCACCAGAGTATTGCTGATTTCTATGAGGCATACCTAACTTTATTACCAGACTAAAATTCGTATACTTAAAAAACTTATTAAAAGACTTTAAGATTTTATTACGTTTAGTAGCTCTAAGATGTTTATACCGCCTTAAGAGACCGATATTTACACACCAGTGATGGAGATAATGTCTGCCAAGTCATCTCGCAAGTGGTTGTTGCGTTCAGTCTCAATTGCTTTTGCCCAAAAAGGCCAGGAAGGGAACTTTGCGAGCAGAGGCAAAAGATTTGGGGACATTAGGGTCGTGAAAAGCTGTAGGTTCAAACAGAGTGATTTCTGGTCAGCTGGTTGGTGCAATAGAAGGTATAGCGGGGTCGAAATCAGGGCGTTCACTAAGGTACGCAATAGATGCCTTGGCAGAGTCATCAGGAGGTAGAGCATCAGAGAACATGGTTGTCAGAGGGGACATGCGCGTGAGCGGCACGGAATCGACAGGATGAGGGGGAGGCGCTAGAGTGGAAGATGGGGGGAGCAAAGGAGCGAGGGAGAGAGTCGGGTGGGGTGCGATTGGAGCCAGAATGGATGAGGGAGAAGAGGAGGAAACTGTGGGGTTGGCAGGTAAGGGTGGAACTGGCGGCGAGAGGGGTGACAATTGGGTTTCAGGGTGGATGACAGGGAGGAGAAAAACATGAAGAAGAGTCACATCCTGAGGTTCAGGCGGAAGATCGGCTTGCTGAACATCAGGAATGAGTTGTTCGACAGGAACGTGGCCTTGGTGAGGATTTCGATGTCTGGGGGGACTGGAGGAAGGAACCAATCCGAGGGAATGTTGTACGAGGACGGAGTGGAAGATCGAACAGCGGTGCAGCCATAAGGAGTCCATTGTGCATTTGCCTCCGTTAGGAATTGGGGATATCTTGCGTGTTGATTTGCCTTAGTGTGGCAAAATTTTGCACACGATAACAATATGGAGTAAGAGTTTGCGGTGCGACCGAGTAAGACGCCGAGGCCTTCCTGCGTGTCGTATTTTGCCTGCTGTTTTTCTGCTTTGCCGTGGAGTTTGAATAAGACACAACAGTCAAAATGGGCTTTGGGATCCCACGGATGTGCTTCCGGTAGAAAAGTTTGAGCTGGCGTTCGTAGCTTGTGGTTTTCAAGAGAGTACGGTTTCTAATTGCGCCCGCCCATAGCAATGCATCTACCCAACAGGGGCGGGGTATACCAGAGTCAAAAAAAGGAGGCGGATGAGGCCATTTAGGGGGTCACGGGGCTGTTCGACCTTCGCATTCTGAGAAGGTGAGTAAGAGGGTGATCGTCGGAGTTGCATTCGGCAGCGTAGGAGCATATCCCTCATCTCTTGACTATGAAAGTGAGGGTATCGGGTACCCAAAACGGGGGCACGTCAGTAAGGAGGCGATCAACATTTACAAACATGGATTGCTTGTTGGGCAGTGACAGGCAGGGCAGTGTGTAGCCCATAGCGAGTGTCCTCGTCAAAAATAATAAGGGTGTACGTATGTTCGTAGCGACTAGGGAGGACCGGACCTTGTAAATCAGCATGGAATCTTTCGCTTGGGCCGTAAACTGTATTGGTGGATTGATGAGGTATATTTGTCGCCTTCAATTTGCCTTCGATACACGTGTTACAGTGTTTGGCAAATTACGGTTTGGCTTTGGCGTAGGCAATGGCTAGGTTGAAATCGCGGCCGGGAGTGATATGAGAGTGTAGTGGTCCTAATCTAGCCACCTCGGTAAATACCCATGAAGGCTTGCTGACGGACTGTGTGCCATTACTAAACGGCTACCTGCCTTAGTTTTGCAGCTATGATGTCTAGAAGAATAAACCATGGCTGTTAGAGTACAATGTAGTAGACTTTAAATAAAGTGCAAATGTATATATTTATTTCTGACCTCACCTTTGGTTTTATACCTAAGGTGTTTGTGCTAGTGTTCAGCCGCTTGGGCTGGCCAGGGTGAAACCTCATATGGTCAGTATGAGAAACCTTATGCAGAACACTTTTAACACTTCGATGCTTTTCTATTCCAACTTCTCTGCAACTAAATCTCAGGCTGATCACATGATGCCTTTCCGCATAGGTTGTGACTCACATAGAACCGCAGCTATTATTAGAATGTTGCGGTTGACAGGCTTAATCCACTCTCGGGAATCGGTTGAGAAACTTGATTTGCTCTCGGAAGTCGGTTAAGTGATAACTCAACTCTTGAGAGTAATTTGAGCAACTTGATTAGCTCTCGGGAGTGAGCTGACTCTGATGACTTCCATAAATCAAAGATGGTTTCTTGCTGTAAAATCTGGCCTGATACCTGTAGTCTCTCAATGGCGGACATACGTATTCGAGCTCAATAAGTAAGCTTATGTCGGTTCAATCAAATGCGATGCCACTACCATCAGGGGAGACAACCCGAGGGAACTGTGCCGTTTGTGTAGAGACATAGGTCGAGCGTTGGGGAGACGCCCAAGAATCGAGAGCAGTCTTCAATATTGACAAGTTGAACATCCAGTCCTCTGTCATGACGTTGAGGGGAGGAGGGTGAGTGAGGGTAATATTCTCATGTTTTGCCATCCGGAGGGTGACCCGACGGTTGCGATGACCAGATGACCTGTGGTAAGCACCATGGTCATGGTAGTATAGGGTGCGGTAGTAGCTGCAGATCTGGGATGAGTTGTCTCCAAACTGGGTGAGGTTAGTGGTATGGTAGAGGGGGGGGGTCTTCGTCAGTCAGCATAGAGATGGTCTGGGGGGGCAACCGGTGTGACGATGCTCGGAGTGGGAAGTAGAGGTGTCTTCGGAGCTTTAGTTGGGGCGATGTTAGGCGCGAGCGGTTTAGTAGGTGCTAGAGTTTTAGTAGGCGCGAGCGGTTTAGTAGGTGCTAGAGTTTTAGTAGGTGCTAGCGGTTTAGTAGGTACTGTTGTCTTGGTTAATGAAAATGCCATAGGTGTTTTAGCAATCATTTTAGATCAATATAAGCGACACAATATCCTCCAGCTTTTCAAGAAAGGGTAAGCGCGGAGGAGTGGAGGCCGAATGTGCATTCTTGTCGATCGCCGTGGAATTGAATAATAAATTCACAGTCTTGGAGATTATTTTAAGTTCCGGGTCGAGGTACGTTGTACCCAGTTGGGAAAGGGTACCTCGTACATTAATATACTTAATGCTGTTGTCGGCAAGGCGAAGGGGGTAACGGCCCGTTTTCATGTTCGTGAGGAGGTGGCGAGCAGAACTGTGCATATAGTTCACCGTGGCTCCACCGTCAACAAGTATGGAGTTTTTGTCTAATGTGAGAGTGTGAATCGCTGTACATATATGTGGTGTTGTAGCGCGAGTATAGTGGAATGAACAAGATAAGGAAATCTCTGTTTATTTTTGCGTTTGGAGCACACTATGTTGAGATAATCTTTCTTGGAACAGTTAGGCGCACTCGAGGGATTGGGCTGTGTAAGCACGGCTATTGTGGCCAGTAGTACCACAAAATCCACAGGCTTTGAGGCACAAGGAAGGGAGGTGATCAGTCTTCTGGCAGACAAAACATAACATTTGTCGACCAGCACGAGTAGAAGTTGATGCCTTGAGATCTTGAATCATACGTACCACGTCTTGAAGAGTAGAATCAGGTGCCGGGATGGTGCGGACCACACCAGGGATGGGTGCAGCGACGGAAATGAGCGGTGTTTTAGTAGCGTGGAGTCTCTCAAGATAGTCCAGCATATGTTAGATGGATATCCCGTCGCGATGTTTGTGGGACATCAAAAACACATTTTGAATCTGGTGTTTGTCGACATCTGATAAACCATAGATAAAGAGATTTTGTGCCACCACTGGGGAAAACGTCGTACCCTGAAGTTTGGCTCGGAGGAGGATGTCTTCAATGCGATGGGACCATCCTCGGAGAAACTCATCTTGCTTTCGGGAAAGATTGTGAAGGTATGCTTCATCAACTATTGCGTAGGTGTTTCTAGATTGATGTTTAAATCTTCCCTTGATGATGGCGAGTATTGTCCACGGGTGGGAAGTACGAATAGTGGGTGCTAATTTCAGTCGAAGGGCGCCGCAGATGGTGGCAAGAAGCAAGTTTCGAGCTTCGTAGTAATGACCCGGTTGTTTCACGTTGGTAACGTAGTCTTCTTCTTTCATGAATGCGGCTTGGGCAGGAGTCCAATCTTTCTTTGAAGTCTGTTGGACATCAGCGTATGATTCGTTGATATTTTCAGTAGTGGGTACGAAGGCAAGGATGCCATCCAATGGTCAATGTTAGTGCCATCTTCGTCCAACATGAACCAGGAGATATGGGGGAGTTTGGGTGAGTTAGAGAGCATCATGGAAGTAGAGCGAGAATTAGGTGTCAAAATAAAAAGGCCCATAACCTATAGTGACCTATAGTTATAGTGACATCTCCATCAGATGTTTTCATAGTAGCTGATTATTTTGAAGTGAAACCCCTATTTGAAATGAACTGACACTTTGTTCCACATGGGCGTGAGGCTCTCGTGCTAACGAGAACAAAAACCAAGTTACAGTTTAAAACCCCAACTAGAGAAAAACTATGTTTGTCCTGAAACAAAAATTTTATGCATATAGAATAGCCTTCTTATTAATTGAAACAAAATAAATATGAATAAATATTTGCCTCTATTTGTTATCAGTTGGCTGTGCTCTATCACAACCTCAATAAATAAATAAATCTTAAATATAAGTTCCCTCTTGTATTTTTTTTTAACACAAAAAAAATAATACTATGACTTTTTCAACGTTCCCAATGTTTACACTAGATCAAATCCACTTTTTGAGACCAAAAACCCGATTTGAAAAAGTGATGATGAAAGCCACGTTTTCAGATAAGTAAATAATACACACAATAACACACACAAAATATCACTGTAAAACCATGTATTCACAGAGTCAAACCGAAGAAATTTTAACCCAGCTGGCTGCTTATACAGTTGTAGTAAACACATCAAAATACGATACTAAAACCTACTGAGTCTCCCTGAGGCTCAGTGCGGTGTATTTATTCTTATATTTGATTGTCTACGTGGTCTACAAATAGTTCACCTCGTGTGAATTAATTGTAAACTAATTCTAACTCCACACTGACAGTGGTTTAAGGGGACTTATACTACACTCCCCTCAAGCTCAAGCGTCACCAGTGATTGAAGAGCTTCAAAATTAAATGACCTCTTAAACTATTGAAAATTAAACATATAAAACTAGTAGTGTAAATTAAACAATATATATATATATATATATATATATATATATATATATATATATGAACTAGTGAAATCCTTCTGCTGAGTAAGTTCGTGCCTTAGAAACTGGTCTTTTGAACCATCCCGGCTGTGCTGATATATTTTCACCCCCCCCCATAAGCTAGGGTATCCGCTGGAGTTATACTCGCCTATAAGCTCGAGTTGTGGAATCGTCGTTCGCCTCTACACCGTGGTGAAATATCACGAGGAGAGACAAACTCCGATCCGGAAGTAGATGATACACATCTAGTATTCATCAACGTAACATTGTAATTATTGTTGTTGTGCCGCTTTCTTCTTCTGTCGAGTTTGCTCGGCTTTGTGGTATGCAGCGACATCATTCGGATTGTCAAAAGCTTCGGCTGACTCCCAAGTTGGATCACCTTCCCGCCAGCGAACCAAGTATTCTGTATTCCCTGTGGAATCATTCTGTCTATGTCGAATGATGTAACGGAACGAGGAACTCAATGATGACGGTATTCGAGAAATGGACAGGTGCAGACTGGAAGGAGGCGAAGTTAGATTGCCAGTGACACCAGATCAAGCTGCAAGGATGCGGAAGGCAGTAAGGAACTTTGTAGCAGACAAAGGGATACCATGGGTAGATAGACAGGTGCAGAGGTGGATTCAAGATTTGGTCATAGTTCAAAGGGATACAGCCACTTTCGTCAACTTACCCTTGCTCGCCGTGCCAGAGTATACTCAATCTGGAGAACTAAAGAAAGTGCGAGTATGTTTGGACCTCAGAGCGGTGAATGCAATAATACCGGCGGATCAGTTTATTATTTCCCGTATCAACGACATCATTGGTAATATCAAAGGGAAGAGATATCACACGACATTGGATCTATCCGCAGCGTACCATCGACTCCCAATTCCAACGCTTTTCAGTGTTGACTGATCACAAGGCTTTGGTGTATATGAACACACAGCTAAAGCTGAATCCGATGCTACAACGATGGCATCACATCATAGCGCCTTTCAATTTCACTATCTCGCACATCCCGGGTATAAAGAACGTGCTACCAGACGCGTGGTCTAGGCCCCATGAGGGAACTGTTGAGACTGAGGACCCGGAGGTACTATATGCAGAATGTTGGCAACTTTTTCCAGATTACTTTGAGCAAGCGCAACGGATTATGGGTGAGAATAATGTCGATGTCTTTGCTTCGCAACAGGATCACCATTTACCACGCTACTACACCGACGACGACAGGGGTCGAGCGTTTGCACATTGTTGGAAAGATATAGACGGATGGATGAACCCACCATGGAGATTAATCCATAAAATGTTGCGCAAGATACGATCAGAGAGGGCCACAGCTACGGTGTGTTTACCGTGGGCGCCTCACGAGCCTTGGTTCCGGTTATTCAAGTCGCTTCTACAAAGAGACCCAGTATTAGTTCCAAGGACAGCCCACTCCTTTCTCAAATACGGAAAGTATGCGAGTGGCAAGACACCATGGGGTCACACAGTCATTGCCACAGTAGGCCCACGCAATGGTTACAGCCTTCCAGCGACGTTTTCAGCACGATTGGGATATGCCGAACCGTCTTCCGTATCAAAAGTCACCCCATTAGATACGTCTCGGCTAGTATCGATCGCTACCTCGGAAGTAGCCATGACGGACTCTCCAGATGAGGAAGAGATAAGCCGTCGCACACAGCTCACCTTGTGTCAGCATGAGATTGGGCATCATAGAGCAGAGGACACAGTTGCTCAACTACAGCAGAACGGACATTTGTGGCCTAACGCTCTGGAACTTGCACAAACAGTTAGGAGAAACTGTCGCACATGTCTAGGACAGAGGGTGTTACGAAAGGGAATTCACCCGATGATTAATATAACGGCAAAGTATCCGTGGGATCATATTCAAGTCGACAGGATTTCAATGCCACTAGTTTCAGCAGCAGGAAATCGATATATATTGCACGTCTTGGATATAGCAACGGGGTACTCGATATTTAGAGCAACGGCCACAAAGTCAGCAGAAGTGGTTACATCGAAACTTATGGAGGTGTTTGGGGAACATGGTTTTCCCAGGAAATCCAATTAGATGAGGGAGGCGAGTTTTCGAACAAGACCGTTAAACTAATAACTCAAGAAGTTGGAGTGATGCATGCGAAGTCGCCACCATATCGTCCTCAGGTTCCTGGAGCAGCGGAGAGAAGACACAGAGACATACACGAAGGAGTTCGCAAGCTATGTGAATCTTTACCTACGGCATGAGATGTCCGACTACCACTTAGTATGCTGTGCCAGAACCTCCGAATATCTCGGCGACACAAGACAGCACCATTCAGTGCTTACTTCGGTCGCCGTCATATTCCGTTTGCTGACTTTACGGATGACCTTCTGGGGAATCAGCCGGTCACCAATGAGGCTTGGGCACACCGGCTGGATCGTTTGCACGACACTATCTTGCCGACGCTTTACAAGGTCACGCAGAAATACGCAGACACACTATCCAGGCAGTTTGACCACCTCCATGCTTACGATTTTATTGCCTTTCAACCAGGGGATGTGGTAATGGTACGGTCCGAAGGTCGCACAACCAAAGCAATGCGACCAATGTTTGGACCCTACGTTGTCAAAGCCAGACAGGGACAAGGATATGAACTGACACACAAGGATGGTTCACTTCCAGATACTTTCAAAGGTAAACCAGTTAGAGTGGAACTTTTGCGACTAGTCCATAGAGCCACCGAAAAGCCTTTAGAAGATCATATGTGGCAGGATGGTTCCTCGTTCCGTTACATCATTCGATTGGTAGATGTATTCGAAACATCCGGATGTAGCCTATGCACATTGCACCCCAGAACTGGTTTGAATCCTCGAGTAGGAGTGCTAGCGCAAACCATTAATAGCACAATGCTGGTCACGCATATCATGCCTGTAAAACTTCTATGATGAGTATATATACCATAATAAAGGCGTAAAATGAACACAGCAGATAAGCTTGTTATGATAGGAAGTGAAAATAAGAATGCTTTCTGGGGAGTAAGAGGCAAATAAATGTGAGTTGTAGTCACACTTGCAACTGGATAGTGCAACAATGGTTTTATATTATATGTATATAGATGTAAAAATACAGAATATACAAATTGAAAACAGAACCGTTGTTACTATTCGATTATCAAGACCCGTATCAAGTTTGCGATCAAGTCTTCGTAGATACTATCAACCAGGCAGTGTGCATTGGTACCTGAGGCAAGTGCCCGTATGACGGCGCGGTAGATCACTAGATCTCTCTCGACGCTATGAGCGCTCATCTCGTGGAATAGCGCGAGCGCCTTCTGCCACTGCTGACCCCTCTCACATGCAGATATCGCAGCCCAGTACGTTATAGTATCAGGGCGCAGTCCTTTGCTGTCCATCTCGTTGAATAGCATGATAGCCTTCTCCAATTGTCTCCCTTTCCCAAAGGTAGAGATGGCAGCATTGTATGCCGCTGTATCACGCACAATGGCATTGATGTCCATATCGACGAAGATCTCAACAGCCTTCTCTCACCGATTAGCATGGTTGCAAGCAGCCATGGCAACTGTGTATGTGATGGTGTTGCGTCTAATGCCCTTCGCCCCCATCTCATCGCACAGCTCGATTGCTTTGCCCCACTGTCTTCCTTTGTTGCAGGCGGATATCGCCGCACTGTAGACTCTAGTGTCCTGTTCGATACCCTAGCACGTCATTCCGTCCAGCCACTACTGCGCACCAGTCCACATATCTCTTTTTCGCACGCAGAAATAGCAGCGCTGTATTCGACCAATTTGGGTCTTATACCATTGCTTCCCATCTCGTCAAACAACTCTATGGCCATGCGCTAGTTGTGTTCTTTCCCGCACGCCGAGATGGCAGCGCTATGTGTAGTTGTATATCGCTTGAATACCTTTCTCCCCATTTCGTCGAACAAACTATATCCCCGGTACCACTGGCTTCCCACATGGCAGGCAGAGATTTCAGAGCGGTATGCTTTAGCGTCTCATGTAGCACATTTCGACAACATCAATCCAAAAAAATCTTAGCGCATCGTACCGTCGACTCTTTGCACCTGCGCCCGAACTCTGCTGGACGTCATGTGTATTGGTCTTAGAATGAAAAGCCCAAGATACACATGTTTCACTATGCATATTCGATACATATCTCCTGCAGAAATATATGGCATTCTGTGGAGTAACATTCGTCGTGAAAGTAAACTGGATGGACGTCATGAGTAGGTGGATATATATATATATATGTGTGTATATATAAACATATATCTATCGATCTATATTATATAAAATATATATATATATATATATATATATATATATATATATATGTGTGTGTGTGCATCATATATATATATATATATATATATATATATATATATATATTTATATATTTATATAATCATTATATATATGTGTGTGCAATGCATATATGTACGCATAATATATATTGCTTATATATATATAATATTATTATATGTATTTTTTTATATATTATATATATTATACATATTATACACATATATATATAACATCATTATTATTATATTATTACATGTTATTATATATTATACATATTATATTATTATGTGCGTATGCATAAAATATTGATTATTATTACATATACATAATATTATTATACATAATACAATATTAATACAATGTAATATTGCACATATTATTATTATATATGCAATACATATAGCCAATACGTGTACATAATGATTATAGTGATGGCATACATTATTGATGGTATTACATATGTATTACATATTATACATGCATATGCATTATTATGCATTGCCAATATGCATTATGCATTATATGTTATTACATCATAACAATATTATTATTACGCATCATTATATATAATACATATTACAATGTTGTTATTGGTGCATACATATCATTACAACCATATATTACATTACGCATGTGCATACACAATATTATTATGCATATTATTATTATGTATTATCATACATGCAATGCATATCGCATGTAACATTGGCACATGTAATACATCACATTATTGGCAATAATAATAATACATATGAAGGCACATGCATACATACATATTAACACATTATTATTATTGCATAATATTATTATTACACATTACATTACACATATTGCTATACGTAATATAATTGGTTGGCGCATATTATGCATTAATATAATTATTATTGTAATACATGCGCATAATATTACATATTATTATTATGTATAATATATTATTAATTAATATTATTATTATTATTATTGTATTATTACACATTATTGACATATTATTATTATAATATTAATATTAGCCAATGCATACATTGTATATTATAATAATATCATACATAATTAACATATCATTGCCATTATTAAATATTAACCATGCCATGTAATATCATTAATACATATTACATGTTATCATATTATTATTATTATTATACATTATATTGGCATATTACCATTAATATAACACGCATACAATACATGCGTACATATGCATTATATAATTATAATTGCCATTATTACATATTGTAATATATAATATTATTATTGGCTGCAA
Source organism: Sphaeroforma sirkka (assembly GCA_001586965.3). Classification (NCBI taxonomy): domain Eukaryota; class Ichthyosporea; order Ichthyophonida; genus Sphaeroforma; species Sphaeroforma sirkka. The sequence continues at coordinate 71,913 of LUCW03001780.1, forward strand.
TTATTTATTATAATACATATTATTGCTATATATATTATTATGCATATTATATGTATGTATTATTAATAATAATTACATATTACAATATATATTGCAATAATGGCCAACAGCCAATTAACACATACATTACATTGGTACATCCATATTACATGTGTGTGTGTTACACATATTGTATATATACATATGATATTAATGACATACAATACATATTAATAGTTACATGTTGCCAATAGCCATATATATTATTATGCATATTATTGGTTATATATTATAATGCTACACCACATATATACATACATACATACACATAGGGTTATCAAAACATATTGCAATTATACATATACATAATATTATTCATTACACATATATTATCATATTATGGTATTATATATGTATTACATACATTATTATGATTATTATTATATATTATTATGTATTATATATATATTATTATTATGGCATATATATATATATATACATATATATATATATATATATATATATATATATGGATATATATATATATATATATATATATATATATATATATATATATATATATATATATATATATATATATATATATATATATATATATATATATATATATATATATATATATATATATATATATATATAGCAACACCATACATATATATATGTATATTAATTATTATATCGTGTAACATAGACACAGAGATGGACACCATATAGACGTAAAATATTCCAATGATACATTATGGTGATCATACAGGTATTCCATGGAATGCATATAGACAAACATATTTGAATAGCTCCACGCGCTGGTCTATAAAAGTGTGCAATATAAAACGAGCCTGCAAGAAACATACCGATACTCAGTTTCTAATTTGAGCTTGAGTAAAGCTTGTGATAGCAATTATTTGTACCTTTGCCAAGAACTGCTATATGACAGTTTACATATTGTCGCAGCCATTGCCATTATTGAGCAACCGTTTTTGCGGATAGGATAAAGATCAGGATATGTTGACAAATAGAATCAATAGTTATGGCATATGCAGCAACAAATATGGTTATAAATATATAGCAACATGTATCGTGCAAGTTGCAACTCAGGCGGCGACCAGGTTAATATTAATTTTCTGGGGCACAGTGGAGTAGCTCGCTGCCTCGCTCGCGATCTGCTTGCCGGTGTAGTATACCAATTTCATAATCAAATTGAAATATGTAAAGATCAGACCACCAACTCTTGTGATTATCAGGCCAAGTCCACCGCAGTTAAAGGAAAAGGTGGATCCCAAACAAGTTAGAGAGAACGCGTGAGGTGTCGGCTATGCACACCAATGTGCATCAAACCTCGTAATGACAGAGATACTTCTAAAAAGCAACAATACTGGACATCGGAAGAACTAGCAATTGCCCAGTTCACACACCATGTTACATTGCTATGGTTTAAAATACACGGCCACTGTTCTGTCTAGCCTCTTTCACGTGTCTAAGATTGATACTATTCGCGGATTGGCTTCGTACCCAGAGTCACAATATGCACAGTTAGTGCTGCTTTGTAATTTAATTTGGAAACAGACAGATAAAAAGATAAACCAAGGCGCACTCTTATCACACACAACACGCATGTGCATTGATAGGGCAAGATACGTATCTGCGAACGCAAGATATGAAGTATTTCGGACGTGTTCCTTTCGAGGGTATACAACGGGCAACGGTAGAGGCTCTTCGGAAATCGGTCGAAAAAGGCGTGTGAATAGCACACGTACGAAGACCTCTTCAAATGCCGTTGACAGCTCAACTGATACGAACTGTCCCATTTAGCGAGACCAAATTCGTGGTCACTGCACAGTGGTGTACAAGCGATATGACATAACATCACCTAGCTATAACCTCTCAGCCAGCCTCTACTTCCGGGTATAGTCTTAGTCCAAGAGTACATCATATCTAGTCGTTCGTAGAAAACAATACGCAAATAAATACATCACCAGTTTTATGAGACTGCGCTTTGATACTTCGATAGACATATGATACTGTACGAGTATCATAGCAGCATCAATGACCTAGATCCTTGTCTCTAGCAAGCATTTATATCCACACTTAAATAAATTTCATGCACTGGCAATCGGTGTCATAGATATGCGTAGGGTGTTTATTCTGATCTTGAATGCAAGAAAATATGAGAGGACCATATTCTGATATGCATATTTGGATACGCGTGTGGCCATGAGCAACTAAACACATGACTACGATTGACAGTACCACAAAACGACGCCATTAGATTGTCGTAGAAAATTTGTTCAGTAGACGACGGAGCACACTTAATGAGACTCGTTGACAGAGCCCAAAAAGTGAGATGACGTAATGATTAATTAATACGCCCCGCCAGTCAATACCATAGCTATCCTTAGAAACCAATCACCGGTGCAGAATCTTCGGACGCATTCTGCTTCAGCCAGGCAACCAGATCACTTCGGTCCACCACTAAGCGGCCCATATTCGCCTCCATCGGATGGGACGCAATAGACGGGGTCAGATTCTTCAACTGCCTTTGCACAGTTGCCAGTAACACTGGTTCCCTCACACTATTTTTGCCCCGGCCGACGATGACACTTTTCATGTCTGCGGGAGAGCCGTCCTTGCACCTGTGCTGCAGTAGCGTTAGCAGGCGTCGCACAGCAGACTGTGCCTCCAGCTGTGTGTGGGTGTGTAAGTCCAGGACCCCCTCGCGCTCAAACCGACTCCAAAACCGCCCGTATGCGGTGAAGTTTACGATCAAGTCTTCGTAGACACTATCAATCAGGCCGTATGCATTGGCACCTGAGGCAAGTGCCCGTATGACGGCGCGGTAGATCACTAGATCTCTCTCGACGCCATTAGCGCTCATCTCGTGATATAGCGCGAGCGCCTTCTGCCACTGCTGACCCCTCTCGCACGCAGATATCGCAGCCCCGTACGTTTTGGTATCAGGTTGCAGTCCTTTGCTGTCCATCTCGTTATATAGCATGATAGCCTTTTCCCATTGTCTCCCTTTCCCAAAGGCAGAGATGGCAACATTGTATGCCGCTGTATCACGCACAATGCCATTGATGTCCATTTCAGCGAAGATCTCAACAGTCTTCTCCCACCGATTAGCATGGTTGCAAGCAGCCATGGCAACTGTGTATGTGATGGTGTTGCGTCTAATGCCCTTCGCCCCCATCTCATCGAACAGCTCGATTGCTTTGCCCCACTGTCTTCCTTTGTCGCAGGCGGATATCGCCGCACTGTAGACTATCGTGTCCAGTTTGATTCCCTTGCGCGTCATTTCGTCCAGTAACTTCAGTGCTATAGTCCACTGATCTCCTTTTTCGCACGCAGAAATAGCAGCGCTGTAAGCGATCATGTTGGGTCGTATACCATTATTTCTCATCTCGTCAAACAACTCTATGGCCTTGCGCCAGTTGTGTCCTTTCCCGCACGCCGAGATGGCAGCGCTATATGTAGTCATATCTCGCTTGAATCCCTTTCTCCCCATTTCGTCGAAAAGAACTATCGCCCGTTTCCAGTTGCCTCCCTCATGGCAGGCAGAAATTGCAGAGCTGTATGCAATAGCGTCTCGTGTAACACATTTCGACTCCATCTCTTCAAAAAATCTGAGCGCATCGTCCCATCGACCGGCCCTACTGAACGCAGCCATCAACACAGTGTATGTCCTTGCATTGGGTTTACAGCCATCCGCTGCCATTTTATAAACTATTTCCGACGCTGCATCGAGCTCTCTCGCCTTCAGAAGCATTTGTACCACAGTGGTGTACGTGGCCACGTCCAACACAACACCGCGTGTCTGCATGTCCTCAAAGAGCGCATAGGCCTTCGAGTACTTGTTGTGGGTACTCAACGCAGCAATACAGGGAGCGTAATGGTAAGCTGTAAGTTTTCCTCCTTTCTCTTGTATGTACTCCAGTACCTGCACGCACTTCTCTGGCTGTCTACTCTGCTTATATATAATAATTGCGTAATATGCGTCAGATGAGCGTAGCGACCTGCTGTCTACGAGAGAATCCACCTTCAGCGCCGCTTTTCTGTAGTTTCCTGTGCTTTTAGTAGCCATTGCCATTTTCTTGACTGATATCATTTTCTTGACTGATACTGGTGCATCAACCACTGATTTATTGTTCTTTGGTCCCAATGTGCACTTAACAGGTATGCCGCTGTCTGCATCTTGACAGCTCCTACTTGTTGCTGAACTACGTGATTGATGTGTGCTTTGTTGTCCCTTGATCTTTACAATTCCAGAAAGCTCGATGGGTGTTGTTCTTGTACCTCCGCCCGGACTGTGCTGAACATCATGTGTTCTGGTCTTCGAGTCTAAAGCCCAAGACGCACGTTTGTCTCTATGCATTTTACTTACATATCTCCTGCAGTCCATTAAGGGTTTCTGCGCAACAACACTCGTCGTTAAAGTAAACTGAGTGCATTTCCTGGATAGAGATATATAGAAACGTCATTAAGTAAGTGACCGCAACACAGAAATATATATATATATATATATATATATATATGTGTGTGTCTATATATATATATATATATATATATATATATATATATATATATATATTTATACAAAAGATATTAGATACGCATATATCATACATAAACACATACATAAATTTATATACACATATATATATACATACATACATACATTCATAAAGAGACAGAAAATACATACATATATATATATATATGTATATGTATATATATATATATTATAATAATATATATACATATATGCATGTATGCATGTATGTATAATATGTATTTTATATATATATATATATATGTATATGCATGCATATGTATGCATATGCACACATTTATTTATGTTTATGTTTGTATAATACCAATATATGTAATAATATATATGCACATATACATGCATGTATAACCGCCATGTATATAATATGCATACATCACGTGTTTCATGTATCATCCATCACAATATACATATACATATATATATATATGCAATATGTAATATATGCACATTTATCAATGTGCATGTTTTTTACATTTTTTTTTTTTTATGTATTATATATTATTATATATATAATATACATAATATTACATTATGTATGCATAACATACATAATACAATATGTATATATGTGTTTTTTATGTATTATCCATAATATATATTATGTATATGTGTATGTGTATATGTACATAATATATATATATTATGATGATGATGATGATGTAACATGTGTGCATAAATAATCATAATGTAATAATATATAATATATTAATATATATATATATATATATAATATATATATATATATATATATATATATATATATATATATATATAATATATATATATATATATATATATATATATATATATATATATATATATATATATATATATATATATATATATATATATATATATATACTGTTGTTGTTTTGCGACCTGTATAACTACAAAAGTAAACGTGTGTAGATCATCTGTGGTAGTAAATCGAGACCTGGTCTGACTGTCTGTAGCTCATATATATATCACACACGCATAGACACGTGAAATAATCGAATGGTACATCAGGGTGATCATATCGGTATTCTAGGAACTGCACATACACAAACAGTTTTAAAATACTCCACGCGCTTATTTATAAAAGTGTGCAACATGGAACGAGCCTGCAGCAAACATACCGATACTTAGACTCTTCTTTGAGCATCGGTAAAGCTTGTGATAGACATCGTGAGCACCTTTTCCAAGACTTGCTACATGATAGTCTACTTACTGTCGCAGCCATTGCCATTGTTAAGCAACCGTTTCCAAGGATATGATATTAAACACCAAGATATGTTCGTCAAATAAATCCAATAGTTATGGTATAAATATATAGTAACATATACGGCTATATAGGTGGCACTGTGCCAGGGCGGGGGTAACAGGCCCAGGGCCAGGGGGCGCACTGGACTCTCTTTCTCTCTGGCCGCTGCTCTGGGAGGGGGGAGTGGTTCGTTCATTTGTATTTCTTCTGTTTTGTTTTGTTTAAAAAAAAACCCCCCAAAGATCGTTTTAGAGAAAACCTGTTCACATAAGGATAATATTATTTATTTCAAAAATGACAAGTATGTGTGTTACAATGTATGAACATATGGTATGGCTTTCATAGTCGCTGTAGTGGTTCAGGAAAGATTGATGGGAAGAAGTGGTCAGTAAATTCCCGTTTGAAGCTTGGGCCAAGTGAGTCGACAATGGAAGATATGCGCTGAGTCAATTCGGGCCGGTGTTGACAAAACACTGTTACTATCGAATGTTCCATATATTCGCTTGCTGACCTACTAAGTAGAGTACCCACCTCTGTGGTACGGATCGGGTCTACGAAACCAATGGTCTGCGCCGTGTAGTGCCGCGGAATGGGTTAGTGCAGAGTATGAGATACCGAGAAGGATCAGGTTATCCGTCATAATCCGGTCGAGGAGCGAGGATAGGGGTAAGCCGATGCCGCACCAGACCACGGATGAATTCGGTATGTGTTGGCTGGTCTGGATCGGAAGTATCATAGGCGGAACCAACAAGCATGATGATTTGGTTGAAACCGAAATTTGGAAGTAGTACATCAACAGCGTGATTAGCCGGGGTATGGGGAACATCTGTTGATGTGTCAGGGACGGGTGAGGGTACGGTGGTTCTTCAACATGCTGGAGAAAAGATCCAAGGTGTTCGTGGAGGGTCCAGATACCGTGGAAGTCGTGGCACTCCTGTAATTGCTGATGGAGCACATAGCCTCAACTCCTCAAGACCGTTTGAACAAAATATACAAAAAAAATACCAACGGACGCACAAAATTAGTAGTAAACACACATACACACATATATATATATATATATATATATATATATATATATATATATATATATATATATATATATATATATATATATATATATACACGTAGCGCATACATATTCCTTTGAGCTTGGTTTTGACCACAATTTTTAGTGACCAAACTACTGTATTTATTATACTACGTTCGTTAAAGGTCAATTAACTAAGAAGCGACTTAGTTTGCTGTTAAATTTTTATAACAATGACGAGATTCGAGACCAAACCGTTGTCTACGGTGGGCAAGCAATCCTGTGACCAGCTGCTGAAACGGTTGCTTGGAACAGTTCGGCATTTGACCGAACTATGCAATAAGGTGGATACAGCACGTGCCAAGAAACCTGCACCCGGAGACGACGAGAAGGTGGGAATCCATTTGGGATTGATTCATTTGTTTTTGGAGGCCCAGTACTCCATCCGAACCTTGGATAGGCTTAGCCGAGTCCCAGCATGGATTGCGGATCAAGCAGGACACCTGAATACGTTGATGCATGTGAAGGAGGCAAAGTAAAAGAGTCGCCTCATTCAAGAGCAACTCTGAACTCCATCAATTGTCACTGACAGAGATTGACACATCTAAGCCCCAGGATACGGCCCAGGCGACAAATCAACAGTGCAACACCATTGGGCCCCTCAGTACCCAACACAAGCAGAGTTGTCACCAACCGACCAGTTACCTGCTAGCGGGGCTATCGACATGAAGCAAATTAGCCCGGTAAAACGCAGGATTGACCGCACGAAGCTCGTACCTCAAGTGGCTCCTTACGAGAATGTACAAAATCGAGCTCAGACAATTCCGACTCCTGATGAGACGCCGGCTAATGGTCCGGACTGGTATCAGGTATCGAACGATAAAGTCCATGCTACTCGCAGAGCGCGGTTGTTGACAAACGCTCAAAATCGGGCACAAACAATTCCGACCCCCGATGAGATGCCGCCTAATGGTCCGTATTGGTATTAGGAATCACTTTGGTGAAATCGCCTGGTAGAAATGTTTTGGACCCAGCGGACTTACATTTGGACATGACTACCCGTCAAAATTTGTCATCGTCGGCGAAGCGGTCCTTTGAGGCATTTTGCAGATTGATGAAATCTCTACGTCAACAGCCTACCTACAGTTGAGCGGCAGCGAATTTATTCCGGGACAAATTACAACAGCATCGTCGTCCGCAATATTCGGAAGAAAGAAAGGAGAACTGTCAGGATAATGCAAATGTACCTATTGATACGCTCGCATATCGCCATCACCTCTCCGTTCACCGCGAACGCTACCTAAAAGACCCGCAGAAGTTGAAACGATGTAAGATACCACCACCTACGGAGGCGTGCATTACTGAATCTACCGCGGCGGAGATAATAACATAGGTATTCCTTCTCACCCAATGTATGATGTAAGCAGAAGCTGAGGGATGCACTGAGGACGCTCGCTCGTTACAGGGATTAATTTATACATCTAACGAGACGTTGAAGACTTGCTCAGTAACGGCCGATAAACGGACAGCCAAGGAATGGCCACCTAATCCACAGGTCAGATATCATTTGGATAATTTGCAGAAGATACAGTTGCATGCGTTTATTTTGGATTGGCATAAGAATGCAAAATTTCATAAACTAGACCCGATAAATATACTACAAAAAGAAGGAGCACCCAAGGCTCTTTTGGATTTTATTGTGGAGAACGAACAAAAATTGCAGTTTATGTCGTTTCAGGACGCCACTGCTTATATTGTACGTACACACGAACAAGATCTGAAGGATAACGCATACAGAAATATATTGGCGTGTATGAAGTTAAGTCCTTCAGTGCCACTCGAGACACAACTTCGTAACTTTTAACGCAAAGTCGACTCTAGGGAGATGCAATAGTATGAGAATCCGCTACAAGTGTACCGTAATCATGGTATGCTCAATCTCATCAATCAAGCTGCGGGGGTGTATATTACCGTGACACTCTTCGTATGCACCCTGTAACAACCCTTACTGGCGAGAATATTCCGCGGCACAAATGCGTGATGTATTTCGGGTGAGTATTGACAAGGCGGAAGACCACCGCCGGGCATAACTTTCCCAATCATGTAAACTTCGATGGAAATTACTAGGTTTCAAAACTATATTAAACTAAAATACAATTTAGTCAGTTAGGATTTAGCAGTGGTAACTTGTGTAAGAATGATCGGGACTGCCTCTTGTTAAGAGCCTAAATATCCTCGATCACAGGGCGTACCTCTAGCTGTTCTTTATTGAATAATTTTCACTAGAAGTACTAAGTGTTCATGACCACATGCCTAATTTGTAGATAGACATAATAGCGTAAGTCATGTTAATACATTAGCTGATATAAATAAAGTTACATCTGAAGAAAAGTTAAAAAAAGAAAAAGACTTATTGGATTTTGGAGATTGGCGGGAGGACCAAAATCTATAAGTAGTAGTTCGGAGATTATAAAATTTAGTTTATAATATCCTACATCTACTAATGTCTCAAATAGGTCCAAGTAGATGAGTCATACCAAATACTCAGGCTATTGGAGCCATCAAAGTGAATTTAGAACACTTTGGAAATATTGGAAAAAGAGCTTGTATTAAATTATTTAAAATACAAATAAAAACCAATATATTATCTCAATTGATCTTGATATTTTAGACTGACTGAAGACCGTATTTCTACATAGCCCCCAGTAGCTTTTAGAACTACGAACGTACGTTAAGATACGATCTAGTTGGTAAAGCGAAAACCAAAGTAAAAACGGTTTCGGTCATGACTTATCGAGTAAGTATGTGCCTATATGTACGAGTTCAAGACTCATGTTGTACTCTATGTCGTTTAGTATTTGGTCCAGTAACCATTTCCGATGTAGGCGCCTTACGTTTATTTTTTGGTAAGGTAATAGCCAAAGGCTGTTCTTCATTAGTAGGTAAGTTTGAAGCAGATCAGAAAGTTTAGTCATGTAGGAAGTAGGTGGCAAATAGGGAATTTCAGATCCGTCAGGGTTTGTAGTCACCTGAGGAAACCCTTTTCGTTTATCTCGTGTGTTCTTATGTAAACGCTTATTCCATTTCTTATTAAAGATACGAAGAAAGTCGCGAGATTCACGAAATGCATTGGAGGTTAGCCAAGCTACTGTCCCATCCATGAAACGGGTCTTGTAGTAAGTGTAACCGTCTTCGGATGTTTTGTCAATTATATCTTTGACTTGTGACTCCATAACTGGTACATCAGAATCAAATGAGCGAGCGAATGAGAGTTCGGAGGTAGGGATACGGTGAGTGCCTAGATTGGTTGCGCTAGTACCATCAATGTTATTCACTTCGTAAGTATCACTCTTCTCATCATGATAGGAAATAACAAAAGGTCCTATCGTCTTAGAAGAGAGTTCGGTAACGTTGGCGTTTCGATTTATAATGTTAACGTAATCGCCGACTTTGAACTGAACAATGTTCTTAGTGTTATTCCATCGGTCATACACTTTAAGTAGGATGCGATTCTTGTGCTCGAGTAAACAGGGGTAAACAACGTTCTGCATATGCTCAATCTTTTGTAGCCACGGGGTAACGTGTTTATCGGGCGCAGTTTTATCAAACGTTGCTTGTAATTCACTATAGCGGCCAAAGAAATAGTGAAACGGGAGTGTTCCAGTTTGAGGATTCAACAAGTCAAAGATATAATTGACAAAACATCCGAAGACGGTTACACTTACTACAAGACCCGTTTAATGGATGGGACAGTAGCTTGGCTAACCTCCGATGCATTTCGTGAATCTCGCGAAATGCATCGGAGGTTAGCCAAGCTACTGTCTCATCAGCGCGCCTCAGAGTAAAAACTTCCGGGGTGCTCACCCTTATTCTCAGCATCTAAATAAACGTACATAGTCTATTGTAACACGCTCGAAGTCAGATCACGGTAATGTCAAGTAAGCTGCTATCGTATATATGTCTATACTAGTTTACTTTGTTGATATTATCGGTTGAGTATAGGTACACTCGTGCATTCGTCACTCATGCGTGGAGTAAGGACGCAGCCCCGGTCAGACACACCAACTACCAAGGCCGCTCTAACCATGTACCAGCCGTCGCTGTCGTCGACTCTCACAAGTTTGAATCAACGCCCTTATTCCGAGAGACCAGTTTACGATACCAAAGGTTAATGAGATTATCAGTAGCTTGAGAGGCAAGCGATATTCTACCATATTAGATTTATCAGCTGCATATCATCGCCTTCCAGTTCACGAGGACTCACAACATATGTTTTCGTTTACTTGGGACAGTCACCAATACTCCTTCACATCGGCTCCATTCGGATTGTCGACCCTCACGTCTCAATTCCAGCGTACACGATGACCTTATAATTGCATTTGATAATTACGAGGAGCATATTGCAACAGTGGAGGAGGTCATCCGACGGCTTACTGAGAACAAAGTCAAGCTTAACCAGAAGAAGTGTCACTTTGCAGTGAGTGAGGTGATGGTCTTGGGGAAGAAGGTTTCTGCGAAAGGAATTGATGTTGATCATTAGAAGCAACAACGGTTGATCGACTGTCCAATGCCGCGATGTCAATGGGACATAGCATCTGCATCGGGGTTGGCGAACTTTCTAAATGAACACTTACCTAACTTTGTACAAAAAGTGGCCCCACTACGATCATTCTCGAAACTCAGCCAAAGGAATCAATTGGGGATCGTTGGAAACCAGAACATCAACTGGCATGGGATCAGATGAAGGAAGCAATCGTGTCTGCAGTACAGTTGAATTTTCCGGTTGACGGGGTTCCATTAGAACTAGAGACCGACGCCAGTGATTATGGTATTGGCGGGGCATTATTTCAGTTGATTGACGGCCGCAAGCATTACCTGATGTTCTTTTCAAAGACTCTCAACAAGGCGCAGCAGACATATGCGACACCGATGAAGAAACTGTTAGCATTTACATATGCATTGATCCATTTCCATGATCATCTAATAGGCCAACGCTTTATGGTGCATACGGACTATAAAGCGCTGGTGTACATGAACATCCAGTTGAAATTGAATAGTATGCTGCAACGATGGCATCACATTATTACGCAATTCTACTGCATGATAACACATATCCCAGGTGAATTGATTAGATTACCAGACATGTGAAGCCGGGTTCATGGGGGCACGACGGATATTAAGGCCATCTTCTACACGTCGTACTAAAAATTGTTCCACGATTTCTTTGTTCAAATTCAAAACCACTTCGGACCTAACGACGTTGACGCTTTTACATCCAGCCACAATACTCAGCTATGACAATACTGGACATACGAAAAAGACGGAGGCGCGTTCAAATTTGACTGGAGCAAGTGCAATGCATGGATGAATCCTCCATGGCGCCTTATTCATAAGGTACTTCGTAAAGTATTGGCTGATAAGGCATCCGCGACAATACGTCTTCCATTGAACACACGAGCGCCGTGGTTTCCTTTCCTTCTATCGATGATGCAAGCTAATCCATTGCTGATTCCACGAACAGCCCATACCTTGTTAAAGCATGGCACACAGGCGTGTGGTAAGTATCCATGGGAACATACAGTGGTGGTACGTATTGGCCCCCCGTCGGGCTATAAAGTCTCTCCATCGTTTTGGTGTAACTTGGGGTCTCGAGGTACCTTTGTGTGAAGAAGTTAGTAATCACTATCAAGAGACATGGGCACAACCGGCCATGACTAGACGTACTCGTCAGATTGCGGAACAAGTACCTGTTATTTGTACGGGGCGACTGCGAATAATCATCCTGGACATGCGGAGGCTAATCGCCGGGTGCAGCTTACTTGGCAGTTTCATGAACAAGGACATCCTGCTCCAGCGGTCACGGTGCAACAGATGCGGGACGATGGACATAATTAGGACCAAATGCTTCCAAAAACGGAGGAGGTCCGTATACTATGTCGCACGTGTTTAGGTAATGACACTATGAAGAAGGGATTTCATCCTTTAATGAGTATTGCGACAGGCTATTCATGGGACCATATTCAAATGGATCTCATTCCGATGGCAGTGACATCTACTAAAAGCAACAAGATTATTTTACATGTCTTGGATGTGGCATCCGGATACTCCATTCTACGGGCGCTACCTGCAAAAAATGCTTAGACGGTGGCGACAAAATTAGTGTCGGTGTTTGGTGAGATACACGGCTTTCCTCGGAAAATTCAGAGTGATGAGGGGACTGAATTTGTCAACAACATTGTCAGGTCTATTACACGAGCACGCGGAATTATACACATGGCATCTCAACCATACCGTCCTCAAACATTGGGTGCGGCAGAGCGCCGACATAATGAGATTTACAAATGTATGCACGCGCTTTGTGTTGGCTGTCCGGAACTGTGGGTTGAACGCTTACCTTTTACCATGCTTTATCAGGACCTTCGGATATCACGTCGGCACAAGTCAGCATCATTCAGTGTTTACTTTGGGCGCCGCCATGTTCCATTTGCAGACATGACTGATGACTTACCTGATCATATTCCGACAACGAATGATGCATGGCTTGAGCGATTGGATGACCTTGAGAAGACGATTCTGCCAAAACTTCATTAGAAAACTAACCAATATTCTGATGCTATGGCGGAGGCCGCTGACCAGATGCGGAAGTTTGATTTAATTGAATTTCAGCCTGGGGGCGTTGTCATGATACTCGCACAAGGAGCAACGACTAAAGCTATGAAGCCTTTGTTGGGTCCATACGTCATTCATAGTCGTGTAAATCAGAGTTACCACCTACGAGACAATTCCGGCACATCATACCACACTGCCACAATGAGGCGGCTCAGCAATCGGAATACCTGGTACGCTGGTTAGAGGCCTCTCCCACATGGGTGACAGCAGATGCCTTTGATGACCCGAACATGGTGCCTGCATACCGTAAGCGGATTCAGACTTGTGAGAGTCGACGGCAGCGACGGCTGGTACAAGGTTAGAGCGGCCTTGGTAGTTGGTATGTCTGGCCGGGGCTGTGTCCTTACTGAATGCATGAGTGACGACTGCACGACAGTGTCTACACTCAACCGTTATTATTTATAAAGTAAACTTATATAGTACAAACGCCAGACGATAGTTACACGTACATACATATTCATAAGAAAGTACTAGAGCGGCTATACATATAGACATACTTAAATTACACTATAAGTTCGCATTAAAAAACACTGCTACATCACCGTGATATGGTGATGGGACACGTCAATGTGGCGACTGACCACAGCCCAACACTATCCATGCATAGGAAAGGTAAAACACTTTTAACATACACACTCGCACACACACACACACAGTTAACAACACATCAAGAAGTAAATCATATTTATTCTCGAGAAGGTAATCATATAACACATATGAAGGAGTTGACTACGCGTGTGCGGCAAGCAGAGATTATCTCTAAGCATAGTTTATTGATAAGACGGGCTTGAATCTGCTTCCTTGAATCTGCTTCATCGAATCTGTGTTATACAAAGAAGGAGGAGGATATACTAACATTAGAACAGTAATTACGTATACGCACAGGCTGCTGCACGATCGTGGGCAAAGAGGCACGATAATATAATATCTGTCATAAACGTTTGCTTTTAGTCTGATGCGTTTATGTATTTTTTTTAAAACGTGGCCTAAATATAGGCATATTATTTTCTATTTTAAAAAACGTTTTCAGAAAACGTTTACATTCAACGTTTGGATATAAACGTAAACATACACAAATAGGTATTAACCAACATATAAACACGTATATCTCAGAAACAATGCATGCTACGGCACCCATATTTCTACACGCGAGGCAGTCATGAGCTTGACAGCTACATGGCTTCCGCACACACAACACTCGTTGAATCACACACGGACACATAACAAGGTACGATCACGTGAGTAAATGGATTAGACATTCACTAGCAATGGATAGTAATTTAACAATAAACTAACGTTATCTTTATCAGAACACATAATAGAGACTTTAAAACATAATATAATTACAATAGAACTAAACATATAACAGTGCTTTTCATCAGCAAGACGCACACGTTTAAAATCTCACTAGTGAATGTTAAATTTCGTTGCGATAGCAGAAGATTCACACACAAGGCTTAATACTGTTAGATTAGACAAGTTATAGAATAGAATGCACAACCACAGAGATACACAAACATTTACAGGTATAATATCATCATAGATACCACTTCTATGGTATAACAACACTATACATAGGATATGACGTCACGTAAGTACATAAATTTACCAATTTAAGTTAGGTAGCACAATGGACATAACACGAATGACATACACGGGCATACAATAACACTATAGTTAAACACATACCACTATATAGTCAACAATTAATATTACACATTTATAGTATGTACGAGTGATATCAATTTCTAATCTAACATTTATATAAGACGAAAATTACAACGATAAATGATTAGTACAAACAATTACACAAGATTGCAAGGTATACTTAAAGACATGACACTATATATAACATCATATAGTATTACACATGTCGTACAGACACATACGAAACACAACGTTGTCAAGCTTACCATGAATCCACACCATGAAATTAGTACAATCACATTTTCATATATCACTAGACACGAAATTAAAAACAAGTACACTATAGCACAACGACACATCAGTACAGTAACAATACGTGATACACCGAGCACATCTAGCCAACTGACAAGTGACGACCGACTACTAACTCTTCACACTCATTATCACCAACAGATCGGTATTAACATGATTGCTACACTAGCTATTAACTAACGAACACACAGATAGCTATAATATGCGGCCATATAATCAAATCGTATGGATTTTCATTATAGAATGGTAGCGTTTACGGCTCGAATATACAAAATCACACATTGAAACGTTTTCTGATACGGCTTGAATAAAACGTTAAATAGAGTTCTACACATGCCTAGATATACATCATAACGTTTATAAACGTATTGACGGTTTCAATCTAGATAAATATGGCACATAAGCCACACTCAATCGTAGCATAACCAATCAGAATTTATAGTATATATAGACGGCACTATTGTCAAATTACAACATTGATATTGTACAATGTGCTAAATAGGATAACGATGAGGTAATTACACCGGCTGCGTGATATAAATATGCAACATGATAGTTATGTACGACACACGAAGAAATATACTAGTGTTGCTCTATCCAAAAATTCTGAAATGTTTTTGAATCTTTATTTATTTTAACTATTTATTCTATTTTACGACAATACGATATTTTACGACGTTATTATATATATATAACACAATATATATTAGGGTACTTTTGTCTGATTGAGGTACTTTTGTTTGTTTACAGTTGTGTATTGCTGCTTGTTGCAATACTATTTACAACATTTTTAATAAAATTGGAAATAGTATTTACGACGATACAATAACCCACGATCCGTGTAGGGTATTTCCTTTATACTTTATCGCAATTTTTATCACAGATACTCCTATAATATTATTGGAACACACCAACACCTAACTTGGCGGGGCTGTGGACAAAGTACCGTAGACAGAGATGTAGGACCAGACCAGGGGACCGGACCAGCGGACCTAACAGGATTTAATTAGGACCGAACCAGAGGATCGGGCCTAAGAGTATTTAATAGATTGATGGAACCGAGGATCAGGCCTGAGAGGATTTAATAGATTGATGTAACCGAGGATCGGACCAGATGATAGAATATATAATTTAGTGGGAGAGAATGATGACTCATCAGATGTCATCATTATTTAGTAACTAGGAGACCATATTCTTGGATATGGAGGTTTTCACAATCTCGTGCAACATAGGGACGTGATTAATAAATACAGCAGACGCGCCGATCATAACTAACTAGACTTAACACTCTTTATTAAGTGTCACTTGGTTATGACCACAAACTGCCCCAACAACTGCAAAATCCCCAATAACTGCAACATCTCCAGCAACAGCAACATCCCCAACAACTGCCCCAGCAACTGCAGCATCCTCAACAACTGCAACATCTCCAGCAACAGCAACATTCACGTAGGCAAGAATAAACACATATATACACACATATATACCACCCTTTAACCCCCACGCACACATAGACAAGTATAAACACATATATACAAATACATTTGCCACCCTTCCACCCTCACGCACAATTAGACAAATATAAACACATATATCATACATATATATCACCCTTCCACCCCCATGTACACATAGATACGTATAAACACATATATACGTAAATATATATCACCCTTGTGTCCACCCCTATGCGCACATTGAATTGTTTTGAATTTTTTTAATGTAGCTCAATCAATATCTCCTTGCGAATTCATGGATCGATGGGTAGAATTACGTCTCTTGTTCCAGGCAGGCCTAGTAAAACATCTATCTTCGACAAAACTAGCAATATGTGGTTGTATCGGTACTGAGTCATTTTTAGCTCTTAGCGCCTCGTCCTGACCTCTTTTCACTTCTAACTCGTTGTAGACGAATTCGCACTGAGCTTCGGTTAATTCATGTTCATAGTATGTCTCAAATGATCGGACACGTTACCTGTATCCATCATCATATTTGCCTTCCCATCCATTATTATTGATGGTGTACATGTATCTAAATGTATTGGATGTACTAGATGTGAAGATTTCGGATGTACCCTTGTTTGTTCGGTCGATCTCCGTAGGCAAAACCTTGGTGCAGAACGTAGTATTTTCTTCAAAATCATGTAATCCGATACAATAGTTGTGAAACTTCGCCAAACACATCAATATCATTGGTACGGCTGTCTCTGTCCTGTCTGCCCAGGTAGCCACAAGTTCACTACCAGCCACTTTACCTGCATCCAACAACTGATTCGACGCATCATAGTAGGCCCGAAACTGCCGCCCATTGGCCTTGACCTCCTTCAGCAATTAGAGAAGTGCCACGACTTCCACGGTATCTGGACCCTCTACGAACACCTTGGATCGTTTCTCCAGCATGTTGAAGAACCACCGTACCCTCACCCGTCCCTGACACACCAACAGCCCATACCCCGGCTAATCACGCTGTTGAAGTACTACTTCTAAATTTCGGTTCAAACCGAATAATCGCGCTTGTTGATTCCGCCTATGATACTTCCGATCCAGACCAGCCAACACATACCGAATTCATCCGTGGTCTGGTGCGGCATTGGCTTCGCAGACCCAATCCGTACCACAGAGGTGGGTACTCTACTTAGTAGGTCAGCAAGCGAATATATGGAACATTCGATAGTAACAGTGTTTTGTCAACACCGGCCCGAATTGACTCAGCGCATATCTTCCATTGTCGACTCACTTGGCCCAAGCTCCAAGCGGGAATTTACTGACCATTTCTTCCCATCAATATTTCCTGAACCACTACAGCGACTATGAGAGCCATACCTTATGTTCATACATTGTAACATACATACTTGTCATTTTTGAAATAAATAATATTATCCCTAGTGATATGTCGAACTCTAGTTTGCGCCAAAGTATACCCCATTTCCGGACAAATATTCCAAAGGACTGCTCAATATGCCTAGGGGTCTGAGATTGGAAGAAATTGAATACATCCCACCATTCTCGACCCGGGGCATGGTACAAGCATCTTGTCCGAACCTTCATAGGCTTTGTCGTCAACTATATAGTAAGGCTTGAGTAGCGTGTCAATTAATTCCTGGAGTCCACAAGCGTCGAATGCTTTCTTGTCATGGACCGATCCGTAAGAGTTACATACAAAAATTACTTGACAGTTTACACCAATCGCCATCTTATGGCCCGAGAAAAACCTCTCACGCACACTTGCATCTTGTATCGAATGTTCTTGACTTTGACCTCTTGACTTGGTATCTCCACTACTGATCCTGGCAAATTGCAGTGTACATCTGGTGGGATCTGGCCGTTCTGGTCTAATAAGTCCGATAGTAATTATCTCATGTGGTGAGAGAAGTGATTCCCATTTAGCATCTGTCGGTATGAGTGGATTGATTATCCCCGCTAGATATACGTCCGAGTATGGTAGAATGTCCATACCAAAAAGGATTGGTGATTTCTTGTCTGGGAGGTCGAGTACCTCAGAGCAGTTTGATGTTTTTCTACCACCGTAATTGATATCACATACTTCTGTGGAACCTATGCGTTGTACTCGCCCATCTGGTTGTGCAAGTTGTATGTAGCCGGGTACAGTTCAGTTACTACACTGTGATCCATACATGAGCGTTGTGCTTCTGCATCTACCAGTGCGTTGTATGTGGTGCTATTGATTTGAATGTCTATGTGCAATATTTGGTCTCGTGGGTTAGGAAGTAAAGAATAAGGTGTGTAAGCAATATTATTTGCATTTATTAGCAACGTTTCTCCATCAGTGTGTGCATTCACAATGTCTACCATGTTTACCATGTTAGCTTCCGCCCACCAAGCTTGTCAGATTTCTTCATCAATCTCTTGCACCTTGTTGCCATTTGTGATGGTTAATTGCTCTACCTGTATGGGTTGGGATTGCTGCGCTGCTCGAACTGCTGCTTTCTGACGATTGCTTTCTTCCTTCTTAGGGCACTTGCTAAACGCATGTGACAAAGGGTCTATACCGCAGTGTGGACAAGGCCGTGATTCTCGTGGTGTTGGGGTGTTCGTACCCTGTCCTAACCTACTCGTGGTCCACCCCCTCTGGGTTGACCCACCCCCCTTGGCGGACCCCCTGCGGGTGTGTCAAGTCTTGGACGATTGACTCTCTGGTCTGAGATAGGTGCGTTTCTCGCTCGCTTGCGATCCCGATTGTGACTAGCCTGTTGAATAGCCTGTGTTCAGTGAGTTCATGGAATACCTTCTCCGATATGTCAGACAAGTGTCCACTACTACCATCCAGCTTCGTTTGAGCCTTTATTAGTTTATCAGTCTCAGCTTGCTGTCCATACATGACTAGTGACTGGTAGCCTTGTTAATGATCTCTCTCTCGGTGTCTTTGTAACATTTCTCTTACTCAAGCATTATGCGACGCAATCGTGCTGCTCGTACTTTTACGTTCACGCGAGTGTCGTAGAAGTCATTAAGTCACTTCTCTAAGAGATAGTCTACTGGAGTGCGACGCAAATTGACAATGATTATATTGTGTTCTTCGACATCAGTGAAGTCGTACCACAGCTGTTTGGAACTACGTGTACTATTGAGTGCGCGATACTTCTGTTGCGTCTGTTTGTCTGAGCAATTCTTGTACGAGTGATAGATACTGTACTAATGGCTGTTTGGCCGTAGTTTTATGCTTGGTAAACAATCCTGGTTTACTGCGATCAATAGAATCAGCCATGCTAACATACTTGTGTGTTGGCCAGTTGGGGAACTCACTCATCTTGAGTAGCTTGCCCATCTCTGGTATATTTATTCCCTACATGGGATCTAATTAGTGTTACCTCGCTCATAAAGCCACTGATTACAATACACTCATCGTGATCACTCTTATCACAGTCCTTCATAGCTTTATTGTATAGCTCTGATAACCATTGATCTACTTCTGAAATCAATCTGTTAGGTTGTTGTGTGTGAACTGCATTGCGGAGTTTGTGGAGTGCTCGTATGTCAATGGTGTCGTCCGCCTTCTGTGCATACAGCTTGTCCACTAATATGCCTATAATGTAGGCATTGTATCATAAATCGATGCCCACTTTGTATTTACTCTTTGCTGGATCTGATGATGCTCTTGTTGGTGCGGGCTCATCATCCTTGTGCATCGTTTCCTCTTCATTGTTTGGGGTGATACTGGCATTGTGTGCGTGTGTGTTCTGGCCGAGTTCTGGTTGTACGACTTGTACTGCCGCTTGTCGGTGTTCGGCTTGATCTCACTTACGTGCGTAGGCTCTTTCGTGCTACATTTGTTCTTTGATAAGGAGCAGAAGTCATTGACTGTTCTGTGTGTTGAATATGTATCGATTTTGCTAGGACTTATCTGTTATTCATTTATCTAAGTTTGATCACCCTTTCGTGAATACACCAGTTGAATCACATGTGATTGATTACCTTTATTTGTGTGTCCCTGTTTGTGTCTGGCAACTGTGTTGTCTGTGGTTCTTTGTGGTTGAATGGCTTGAACTGTCTGTGTCTTTGATATCTGGGCTTATTCGAAGAATTATTGGTTTGAGATGATAAACTTCGGTTTATGTTGGGTTATTTGGTATAAACCAAGTTCTTGTGTAAACCTTGTTTATCATTCTGTAACCTTGGATCGAGGTTTATTGGTTTCATTTTTAATTTGTACCATGTCCGTGTTCCGAACTTCTAGAAATTTGATTGAACTTCTGTGTTTTGTAGAATGTTGTGTTCCATCTTTCTATAGTTTGATTTATTTTAAAATAGTACCGAACTGTGCTATGTCACAGTCATCAGTATCTGTGTTGTGCATATGTATATGCTCTGTTCGAAGTATATGTGGTGTGTGTACCCTGTAGAGAAGTTGTTCTTCCTGTTGCTGTGTTTGAATCAGTCTGGCATTACCTATGTATATCTTGGTGCGTGTATTTCAAATTATCAATGAAGTTTAGATATTGTCACTTATGACTGACCCTTAAGTAATTATGGTTGTCTGATACTTGCCCTAGAAGTCTTCCTACTATCATATGACATGTGCACCTCTTGTGCCTTTTTGTGATTTATTCGTGTTCTAATATTCGGTTTGTTGTTGTTGTTGATGTTATCTGATTCTCTTCTGTGCTTTGTGTATGTGTGACACGTTTTATTCTTGTTTATATCAGAGATTTTACTTTTACATGTCTATGATTGCTATATGACCACATGAACCTTCTCAATGGTGTTGTCATTCGATCTTTTGTTTGTATATCCTGCGATCTTCTATGATTTTTTGAAGCCTTTGAAGTTTCTAAGAGGAGTTATGTCCAGCTATGGCTTTTGTCTATGGCTTCCATGTTGTCGATGACTCATGTGACTTGCAGTTCTTTCTTCATCTCTGTGAAATATTGGTATTCTGTGGTATTCAGAAACCGTTATATCTGGTGTCACTGTTGAGCTATGGTGACGTGTGTGTGCTTATATCGATGTCGATTCCATTCCGATTTCTAAGCACCTATCTGTACATGTATGTTACGCAATATACCTTTCTTTTCTTTGTGCTGAAGCTATAGAAACTCTAGTTGTTGTTGTTATACTGGTTGACTTGTGCTTATATTCGAACAACCTTATTCTACATGTCATGAGCTGTTCCTTACTTAGGTCGTGATTTGATGGTTGGTTATGCAATATGAAATTTCATTTCTTCGTAACCCGTTTCCTGTAGTTGGAAGATATATGAACTCTGTGGTCGATATCGGTCTTTATCTATATACTAAGATACTAATTCTCGTTTTGTGATAGCAACATATTTATAGCTACATAATATGTGCAATCTTATACGTGTGTGCATATATTCGCTTGTTTCATGGACGGTTACATTTGTATATATCTATGCATGTATGTACGTGAATATTTGCACTATTTTTATATACGTATATGTGTATTATATTCTATTACCAAGTGTGAATTTTTTTTCTTGTCCATTATATTCAAATGAGTTCCATGACTCAGTAAATGCTAGAGTATAGGAGTCAGTCAGGGTTCTAAGTGTTGCTCAGGATGCCATTTGTTACTGAACTACCCACCGTCTGTACGCGTGAGTTGTTATTATTTCTAATTATCTATACCTTTGTACTTGTGTGCTTATGTTTTTTATAACAAGGACCCAATTAAATATACAATGCCTAACCATTCAGCTCCTTTGGATTGCTCTGATGCGTATTCCTGCGCTTGATGTATTTCTATGCTCGGTTGTCGTTGTCGTGTTTCTTGTGCGGCGTGCACTTCTAGCTTAGTTATTGATGTTCTATGTATTGGTACTTGATTATTTAGGGTGTGTGCGCCACATGTGTTGGATATTCTTAGGGCCCTTATTTGTGTACTTTCTTGTGTGTATGACTCACTATTTTTCTATATCTTTTGCTTCCCCAATATTGATAAATCAGTCACACTGTCACTTTTTTTTTTTTTTAGGTACACTTGTTATCACACAATTTTCACAAACGCGTCCTGAGTTGACATTGTCACCTTGGTTGTTGGTCTTTAAGTGGGCTCAGTCTTCCCTTCCTAGTTCTCCAGCCTTCGTTTATCTGCTATGGATGTTCTCACTTCTTATTCGCTTGTATGAGAGCTCGCCTCAGTTGTAGGGTACCTTCTGTTCTTCACACGGCGGCACCTCCTAGTTTTAGTTCCAGTTCTTAATAAAGTTGTGCTAAGCTCACCTTCACACTTGTACTTGCAATCTATGGTTGGTGGTTCTTTCTTAGCTAGTTGACCTACCGTAGTAAGGATATTGTTAAAAATGTAGAGTTTGAGAGTAACTGATAAGACACGGCCAAAGGAAACAATAGTCCTCTTCTCAAGTGCGAATCTATCAGCTAGGTAAGTCCTCGGCCGAAAGACTCGCATTGAGTCTTTATTCGTGCTTGGTGTTTTCTACACTAGGCTCAATTAATACTAAAGTTTCTCTTACATATGGGTGTCCCGGTATCATATACAAGTGATCCCGCTATATTTCTGATCACTCTAATATCAGAAATATTAGATTTTAGATCCCAAAACTCCGTGTTTGATAATCCGAGTTTTAGGTTTCTCCTTTCTGATAATCTGGTCCCTAGATGCTACATACATACACACACACACACACACACACACATATATATATATATACCTAAATATGTATCTAGATATGTACACACACACACACACACACACACACACACACACATATATAACATATATATATATATATATATATATTTGATAGACACTCACTACACGTGTCTTCTTAATATTCACAGCTACAGCTGAACACAACCAGCGACAGAATAAACAATGTGGGGACTGTATCATTTGCAGCTTCAATCCAGATATGAGCTTGTGAAGCGATAGTAGTACATGTGCGAAGTACCAATAGCTAACCGTGCGACAAAATCTTTGTGTCCTCCTTTATTGAATCTCAACGGTGCACGCTATGTACAATATTAGGATAGGCATTCTGATCAATTTAATCCCAAGGATGTGACTGAACCGTTGGGGCCTGTGCTTAGTGCCCTTGTGTTGTCGTGATAGCTCATTGTTCGTAAATTATATTTTCATCGAAGGCTGACAATTTCGAGCAGTTGATATTATCTACCGTAGTACACTGGCTTCTGAAAAAGTAAACAAGAAGGAGCGCCTGCTGGTTTATATTTTATTGACCTCGAGAGATTGGCCAGTCAACACTTCTGTTACGATTTGGCTTGGCGGAGGTTGAGTAAGTTTGTATCTCGAAAGGTCCTCGATCCTATATTCATGTTTAGGCTGGAAGAACTGTGTCATCTAACCCGTCCAATGTCTTCAGATGTCTAAAAGACAGAAGTTAACGGTTTTAATTAGCGTATTTATCGTCTATTTTCGGTGGATATTACTCATTGTGCGGAAATATACGGCCCACTTTCCGTGGAGTCATTCGTCACCCCCTTCGGCAATACTTCATATCTATGACCAAGCGACTTTTACCCACGGAAACCATCCCAGGTAGACGTAAATACAGCTTCCGTTGCCCATTCGGGCAATGCCGTAGCGACCTCATTCATATAGTCAGTGCTGTTGTGTGGAGCCTCAAACTTGAAGCCCGCGATGGCAAAGGGATATGGCTCGTGCGCACTCGTACCTTGAATCGTAAACGAGAACGCATACGACCGCCAAGGCGACCTGCCACATACCGGGGCAGAACTGATTAGCACAAGTGAGTACGAGTATAAAACCGTGAAGAATGTCTAAGAAATCAACTCGATAAACAACAAAGAGTGGGCGTTACAAATGAATAAAACATACCCACTGGCTGTGAAGATGAAATAAGTATTCAGCGGGTTGGTCGTGGGGAGTTCAGCTCCCTCGTGTATGTCCCATTTGATCACATTTGCACCATTTCGACTCACTGTGTGTGTGTACAGCATAAGTAGCGTGGATTACACATCAATTGAGAATGATTGGAGTAGAGTGAGATACGGATGTTATTGGGGCAGTATATGTAAGAAGTCATAGTGTAACTTGTGTCGTACATACACACACGGCAAACCACAAAAATATATATAGATATTGCCTAGTCATCAAGTCGCTGTCAGACCCTGTATTAGCTCAAAAAAGATGAGAGTACAAACATGGTATGACAAAAAACAACGAGATGCTTCAACCGTAGTGCGAGTCTTACCCACCTTACTCGTTCCTTACTCTTTCTGTATCCTTCAACCAGGAAAAATAGAACTACAAACACCCCTCCCCCCAGTGTCCGAATCAAAGCGTATACATATTGTCTTTCGGAGTATTCAGAACGACGAACTTATAAGCCCATACTTCCTGTCTTACCTGGTATGTACATATTCATATGCTCAGGCCCTTCCAATTCCACGTGGATGGTGCGTGTTATACTTTTCTTTGGGTCGTTGCCATCAAGCGCTGGCACCGAGCTTACGGCTATCCTCGGGCGCCACTCAAACTCAACCGACGCCTTTGGTATAGTGTCCAGGTCCAGGCAATATCCGTTGCCGAACATTTCCTATTTTGCATCAATCAAGTGCATTCAGAAGTGATCGTGAGTTGCTTTGGTTCTCTATTCACGTAAGTTTTGTATCAACGATGTGGGCCGAGAAGCTGAATAACGAAAATGGCCGAACAATTCAGCTATCGGATCAGAGCTTTCAGCACTTAATTAAATTAGCATCAGAGCACTAGACTTAAAGGTCCATTGGAATATACTAAAATCGAAATAGTTGACTTGTATGGCCGATGGCACATTCTAACTGCATATGCCTACTGGCATCTCTCTATTGGCATACACACACATTTATGACAGCAACGAACAACTGCAAAACACTACCTGGATGGACATGTACCAAGGAACATCGCAGTACACCTCACCACACTCGCAGGGCGTCGCGTCCCTATAGGCGTCGTGATATGGTATCAATGGCTCGATATCCTGAGTTTTCATGCCATTGGCCAGGGGGAGGATAAGATGAGTAGGTGATGCTCGGAATGAAATTGGAAGACTTGGTTGGTAAGGCCTTTTATATGAAAGTAGTACAGGGTAGAGCCGCGATTAGGACTCACGAAGTGAGAAGTAGAAAGATAAGAATAGAGGAGAAGCTGTCAGTAGCGGCAACGCGGTCATTGTTGGGGCCTGGTACGAGGCTTTGAGTTACGGCTCTACTTGTGGGTTCATATACTTGAGTAGAAATACTACGCACAAGGAGACGGCATATAAATATATACAATGGTGTAGAAGTGTAGTATAGATGTATCATACGCCAGCAGTCGCTCAGAACACAGCAGCAGACATATGACGAGACTACAGGAGGGGATATAGCGCAGTCTAAAGCGCTGCAACTTCCTTGGAAACAGAACAAGCACTTGGGTGTGCCTTGAAAATACTGAAAATGACTAAGGATCCGATTTGAGATGTACCTTGTAGTCTGGTGTAACGATTAAGAGATCGTTAGATTCCTTGGTCACTGCGCCAGTCTCATCGTGCCACCTGCGAGTCGCCGGGATAAGGAGTGAGGTCAACACATAACACGTACCAAAAATAACGAATACATGTGGTCTATGCGCAAATGCCTCTAAATGCCTGCATATTCAGATGTATATATATAGGAAGTAAAAAAAAGAATCAATAGCTTTGTTTATTAAAACGATACATATGCTACCATGAGATTTGATACTGCCGGGTAAGTCTATACGTATAAGTATGCCTATAGACACCACACTAATTATTGGTGGTATATAAGCCTTTAAAGAGTGAACTGCTTCAAGAGTACGTATACGTACACATCCTCAGATGATATATGATTACAACAGTCTTATTTTCTACGTAGCTGTGGCTTTCTAGTTAAATACATTTCCAAACACCAGACAAGCACCGAATCTCGGACATCATACTCGCTTCTAATGTCCTTGAGCAATAATCGTTTCTAGTATCATCAAGCAACAACAAACTGTGAAAGGTACGTTCATCATTCTGGTAAATACTATTCCTGGTAAGCGCTTTGATGCGACATACGTACTCTATTTCTCTACGTTGTTTAAATTCAGCGACCTCAAGAACCGTAACACTTTCATTTCATTTTCTTGCACAACACGCATGTTTACTAAAACAAAACAAAAAGTGAACAACTCAGCCCTAAAAACCAATCTGCGCGACTTCCCCGTCCCCTTCGTTTCCAAATACAAATGTATACACAAATCAGCGAACACTCCAACACACACCTTCGACTCATGTACTGCAGGTACAATCGCTTTGGAGTCTCGTCCGTGTACACGGTGGCGTGTATACTGAAGCCAATCGTTGCCACGAGGACGGTTGCCATGGTAACGGTGATAAAGTAGCCCACATTATTGCTCCTACCCACCCAGTGGCGGATGACGAAACGCGTGCTGGTGACGGTGCTCAGAGCTATGCCAAGGCATATCGAGGTACGCGTTAAGTATGTGTATATTTCGAGATGGTAGATTGAGAACTATATACAAGATTCTAGAGCACGGTACATATTTATAAGAGCGTGTACGGTTTAATGAATATTCTGGTTTCCTAGCGTGTAATAGACGAAAAATAGGTGATGATTTGTATGTGTGAGCATACATGTAGGCATGTATACGTCCAAACTCAAATTACAATATGCACGTATAGAAAAGCAAATGAATGTGACAGTGAAGTCTTTTTAAATTAAGACGGAATATAGAACCTACCGGTCAAGACACCCACAATGATATCCACTGGGATGTGTCCTATGCGTCCCGCCAGCGGTACCACTAACTGTCCGATAATCATTCCTAGCTGTTGTATGCGGAATGTAAATGTATTCGTCAAAGCATAAGTGTACCTGTATGTAATGTGTATTTATGTGTTGCTCGGACATGTAGATGGAGGTAAATAAACACATCATATACTACCTAGCAAACAACTCGTTGCATTACATGACACAATATGTGCGTCTGTCATAAACAACGTACAGTCCACTACCTATCCAACGATGAGTTCTATTGTATGTGTGTCTAGATACAATAAACGAGGGGTTCTTTTCATGACTGCCTACCTGATTGGCGCATAGGACGGGTAGAATGAACCCCACACACTCTATCGCAACAACTTGCGGTCTGCTCACACCCCTGGTGGTAGGGGGCCACACCATCTCAGCGATCATCACCATGGCCGCACCTAAACACCACTGCGAGTAGAGAGTTGGTATTAGTGTCAAACAAGAGTCAATGAGTACTGCGGATATAATAAATACTCCGGGAGTGATACTGTAGTTACAATACGGAGCGATTGAGTAAGAGTAGTGTGCATGCGATACACTACCAGTTTCCCACACCCGCCACCATTAGCATCAAACTCCATTCGAATAACAATGAATTTAAAACGAAAAGTAGTGTGTAGTGTGTATACATACTCTACAGCACACCACGGAGTAAACAAACATCAAAGTACAAGTACAACCTCTGCACCTACACACGTGCATAGGCAATAGCCCATGGGAGATAACATAGCTACACTGCAATAGGATATCATACCAGAAATGGTAGATAAGCGGCCCCCAATCCAAGCATGGCCAGAAACAGCAGTAGGAGAAAGGCTATGAAGGCAGCGCCATCGAACACTTGTGCTGGTGAAAGCTGGTTCACGAGCCTGTATCGACATGCAAATAGGTGGCGATATTATGATGTATGTTCCGTGAGCCAGTATCACACACGCAATTACGTGGTGATATTATGATATACATTCCACAAGCCAATATCAAAAACGAATGACAGTGGAAACATTATACAAATATATTCAACAAGGCAACAAGATACATGGCGTTGAGTGGCAATTCTATGGAAGCCTGTTTATACCAAGCTGGTTCGTTCATTTTGTTTGTATATTAAATAGTATTGTGAGCTGCACGCAGGTTTTTCTGTTGTCAATTTATCTATCGACACATCACACATATCGGTTATGTGACCTACACACTCCATACAAGTATGTATTGCAGCAGGTACTCATGTACGGCATTCACCCCATGGACAATATTTGCTGGTTCAGACCCGCCAGACTACGAATCAGTCACCAGCTTGTATGTGCTGATTTGTATCACACAATGACCGTTGTGATATACATCGGTATTACAGATCTCTTTCCCTCTCTCTCTCTCTCTCTCTTATATATATATATATGTATATAATCAACAAATTTTTTACATATATATGCGAGCTTACTTTTTGAGGATAGTCTGACTGCCTAGCACTGCCGATGTACCGTAGAGTCCTAGCACATACCAGTGGTTGGTAAACCAGCTCATGGGACTGGTAAAAGCCACCGAGTAAGGAACAGACAGATGAAAGCATGAGTATCATGATGACAAGTGTCAGGTGTCAATCAATAGTGACATAGTCACAAAAAGTATGACACAAATACTCAACTTTTATCAAGAGATACGCATGTGTCCCATTAAATTGTCCGATGAGAAAGATACACAAAACCATCACAACATGACAGCACCGACAAAATCGAAGCAAGATTGTAACATCCTCAGTGGAGTTATCATCTATTGATGCGAAATATCAAGGAACGCTCAAGCAACGCACACATTCAACTTTCCCACACGTTCACCAGAATAAAGTACATACACAAAGAACTATGTATACGTTCACAGATACTTGAACAGCAAACACAAATACTCAACAAAAATATACAAAAACAGGCAACAATACACACACAAACACTCTATGAAAACAGTCAAATGTATATATATATATACACACACACACACACACACACACACACACACACACACACACACACACACACATATATATATATATATATATATACCACCCACAAGCATGGAACACCACAGCTCACCAACAACGAACATGGCATGGGAGCAAAATATTCAGAGTATTCTATCGGATATTCGATCGTTGATTGGTCCTGGGGTGCGTGCAGCAACTATATACAGCTACAAAGTATGTGTATATATATATACACAACACACACACACACGCACACACACACGCACACACACACACACACATATATATATATATATAATCAAGAGCACATACCTGATAACAAGCATGATACGACTCACGCACGGAAAACCATAGCGATATAGCTACATATATATAAATGTACATACACAACTATAAATACACAACTACACACATATATATTAATATAGAAATAAGAGCACAAACCTGATAATACGCATGGCACAACCAACAAGCATGGAGCACCATAGCAGTATAGTTGTATGTATGTATATGTACACAACTAAACATACACAATTACACACACACACACACACACACACACACACACACACACATACATACATATATATAAATATATATATAAATAAGAGCACATACCTGATTGTAAGCATGGCACAGCCCACAAGCATAGAACACAATATCCCGCCAACAATAGACACGGAGTGGGCGCGAGAGGCTCGGAACATGCCCTCGGGGTCTCGAGCATTGCGGTGTGCAAGAAGTGCACCCAGTAGTAGCAGCATGCTTGTGTGCAGAATGTGTTTGGTGCTGTGACCGTACGTTACCATGCACAGACCCAGAACATCGAAGAACACAGGCTTGGTAGTGGACGGCTTGAAAGCATCTTCCATCTGAGTGGGAACGTGTACATACGCACGTGTGTATGAGAGTTTGATGGTAGGTGTGCTGGTGTACGGGTGGGGTAGTGTAGGACCTTTGTACCATGACCGCATGTCACCATGCATAGACCCAGGTGTCCAAGCACACAGGCATGGTAGTTACTGTCGATATGTGTGTGTGCGCGTGCGTGGTAATTGATTTGTCTGGGGTGCATATGCGAAGGCGCATGTGCCCGCCCACTCGGTGAGTGTATGCCTGTGCAAACAAATATCATAAAAAACCAAATATGATTCTTCATATGTACGTACTGGTAAAAAAAAGTGTCTCTTTCAGTGTATGTGCTTACTTAACTTCAGGTCGGATTGACATGTTGGATAGAAGCGATTCAGCGTTCTGTACGGGTATCATTCATCATGTACATACTGCCAGTCCAGCTAACACAGCACAAACACCTACCACTAGTCTAACTATAACCCATATACCAACCTGTAGCATACTCTGAAAGCCTGTCAACATCGCAAGAATGTTCTCACCCGCACGCTGCACAGCTCCCAAGGGTATGCGGTCGACCGTGTCTAGTTTGGTGTGGTACACATAGCCATTGGCTATGAAGGCCAGATCCACGCCTGGGATTCCACCAAAGTCTCTGCACCGATTGAGTAGGGGTGGTTTGCCACGTGATGCACGACACGTCATGAGTGTCAAATGATAGCGTTTGAGTTATATAGAACATAACATCAATTCAAACGGGTCTATATTATCACACAGGCCTATGATGCTCTATGTCGAGATGTAGCGTATTATCACACAGGCATATGATGCTATATGTCGAGATGTAGCGTATCACCACAGACAGTGGGAGTATACGTTTATGAGGTATGGTTAGACACATTGGGAATTCAAAGCGTTGCTTATAAAGATACCTGTACACCCGGAAGTCGGTATCCCCAGGAATAACGCCTGTCTCGAATAACTCTTGTAGCAGCACGTTTCCATGGGGGTGTGGTACAAGCGATGCATATAAGCTTGCGATCTCATCCCCTGGGCCTGTCTGGAACACCACTTCTCTGAGATAGGTTGGGAATTAGGAATGTATGCGTGGGAACAGCGTTAGTTGAACGGTTTCTTGATTTGTAATTTCAGTACGAGAGGTTTTTGGAACGATTTTTGCTACGGAATAGGTCGAGAAAGAGGTGTATATGTGTGTAAAAACAAAGTCAGAAGAACTATTTATTGACTGACTATTCCATTGAAGGAGTTGCTTCAGTACACAAACACTTTCTGAGATACGATGGAAAAGAAAAGTAATAGAAGTCTCTACTGCACCATTATTTGTAACAGCCTACCTTCAATAAAAACTCGCGCTTCCATACTTGTATACACTCATTTATGCATATATAATGGATTTGCACACGTTCTCATACATGTATATACATTCATATTTGCACACAAAATGTGTATGTATATACATATACTTCCGACCTATTCCCGGCTGCCTTTGTGATGTGTAAAATGCATGCTCACTCTCCATATATAACCTTTCTGTACCATCGAACACAATAAAACCACAGCGTACGATAAAACAGCACCCGTGCACCCTTATATACACATACACTCATTCGTACCCCCACACACTATATACACTCATGTATACTCACACAGTGTATTTACATGCACACACCTCCCTCCACTCCCGGCCGCTTCCAAATTAACGAACGTTCGTATATCCTTCGCCCATCTGTGCTGTGTGATAAACCCGTGCGCCCCTTCCATAAAGGCTTCTTCCGCACCATTGAACACAAACACCACATCGTACAGGAGCACCATCTTCGGTGAGTGCGCAAGCAGGCGGATCAGATCAAAGGCTATGGCACAGCTCACCCCGTCATCACTCGCCCCCACTGTGCATGTGGGTCAGATGGTTATGGGAGCGAGAAAAATCTATCAATAGATATCGATTTGAGTTTATACGGAATATCACACGGATTTAAAAACCCTATAGGTACAATGGCACCATCTCAGGTTTTGGTTTGAGTAGGTGGATAAGATCCAAGGCAATGACACGGGTCACTCCAACATGACTTCCCCAATTTTCATGTGAGGGAATTGGGGAAATGGAATGAGGTTCTCAATTTATATACGAATACATCATGTGAGATTAGGAGAATAGTTCTGATTTCCGATTCACAGACACAACTCAACAGGCACCCCACATCCTACGAGATATACCTGCATCGATATTTGTGTCGTAGTGGCAATTCATCATCAGCGCGTCATGGGCTAGTCTGCACGGAGAAGTTCACCTCGTGAGAACAAAGTCAATTTACTTGCACCTAGCGTTAAGTATATAGAATAAAACCAATTTACTTTTGCCTAGCGTGAAGCATATAGCTGGGGGATGCGATATCTCTCAACTAGTGTGAATAAAACCAGTTCACTTTCACCTAGCGTTAAGCATACAGAATAAAACCAATTCATTTTCACCTGGTGTTAAGTATATAGAATAAAACCAATTCACTTTCACCCAGCGTTAAGCATATAGAATAAACCCAATTCACTTTTACCTAGCGTTAAGCATAATGAACAAAACCAATCCACTTTCTCCTAGCGTGAAGCATATATAATAAAACCAATTCACTTTCACCTAGCGTTAAGCATAATGAATAAAACCAATTCACTTTTACCTAGCGTTAAGCATACAGAACAAAACCAATTCACTTTCGCCTAGCGTTAAGCATATAGAATAAAACCAATTCACTTTCACCTAGCGTTAAGCATATAGAATAAACCAATTTAGTTTCACCTAGCGTTAAGCATATAGAATAAAACCAATTTAGTTTCACCTAGCGTTAAGCATATAAAATAAAACCAATTCACTTTTACCTAGCGTTAAGCATACAGAACAAAACCAATTCACTTTCGCCTAGCGTTAAGTATATAGAATAAAACCAATTCACTTTCACCTAGCGTTAAGCATATAGAATAAACCAATTTAGTTTCACCTAGCGTTAAGCATATAGAATAAAACCAATTTAGTTTCACCTAGCGTTAAGCATATAAAATAAAACCAAAATTCACTTTCACCTAGCGTTGAGTATATAGAATAAAACCAATTTACTTTTGCCTAGCGTGAAGCATATAGCTGGGGGGATGCGATATCTCTCAACTAGTGTGAATCAAACCAATTCACTTTCACCTAGCGTTAAGCATATAGAATAAAACCAATTCACTTTCACCTAGCGTTAAGAATATAAAATTAACCCAATTCACTTTCACCTAGTGTGATCGTATAGCTGGGGGAATGATATATTCGTCACCTCATAAAACAAAGCCAACTTACTTACACCTATCGTGATCATGTAGCTGGGGAGATCAGATATTCGTCTCCTCATAAAACAAAGCCATTTTTCTTTCACCTAGCGTACCCCTACAGTTGATGTTTCGCGTGTTCTTTACCGCTTATAAGGTACCGCTATGGCAATGTAGTCTCATATGTTAGGACATAATCTGCGGGCTGAGTACATATCGTGTGAACCGATGCCAACATGCAATTCCTACTTATGGTGTATAAGGCACAGATAATAAAATACACACACACGCGATGGATACTGTAGCTGTTTGGCATTGTGCGCAATCTCCAGGGCGTGGGTTGGTTTTTATCACACACCTTCCGGTATCGCTCACCCGTACGACCACATTCGTCACGTTGTCGTACACATTCGTGAAACCACCCAGGAAGTCCATGAAGAAGGATCCAGAGGGCCGCTATACCATGGGAGATCAAGTTAGATTCCGATTAATAAGTAGGTGTACATGCATGCGCGAATTCCCAGCACGGGCATACACGCGTGCACTACCGTAACAAAACAGCGACGGACTTTCTCAATCCAAATACGACTTCGCGCGTCTTATAAATACACTAACGTATTTACACTTGCTAAGGAAGCGAGATACTGCCCGGGTAAAAGGATAAGATGTCGCCAATACCGAGTTTTCCAATAAATCCTAAACCATAAACCCTTAAAGTTAAAACGAAGCAGATATTGGTTTATTGTACACAGTAACGCTTTTCCGCCTACCTGCACTTCTACCTCTATGTTCTTATTGGGCAGGACATCTGCTTGCAGACTCTCCAGTTGGTCCATAATATACTTTGGGGCCAATTCCTCGCATGCCCTGGATCCAGTAGTTTTAGGTCCGAATTTGGCCAGACCATCGAGAAAACGTAAGGCGTTGTGTGCGTTGAATTCGTGCTGCTGTAAGGTCTCCTCAGGTTTAGCCGCAGGTAGTTGTGTGTGGCGGAATGCTGTCACACTTACAAGGGCTATGAACGTAAGCTGCATGAAGTAAGTAATACTTGGAATAAGTGTGTGTACGTGTGGGTATGTGGGTTGGTTGTGCATGTTGTAGTTCGGCCTGTGTGTGTCTATGCATTTTTGCGAATTAAGGTAGTGTTATGGAATAAAGTCTTGTGATAGCTGACCAGCTGGTAGCTGTGTGTCAGAATGCTGTCACAATTATAAGGGTTATGAAGATGACTTGCAAGCAGAGTTACTCAGGTTGAGTGAGTAAGTGAGTAAGTGAGTGAGTGCGTGAGTGGTTTGCTTGTGTATGTGGATCGTTCTGTGAGTGTTCGTGTGCATGCCAGGGTTGTAAAGCAATGATGGTGAAATAAGGTTTTAAGATAGATGATAAGCCAGTCGTTGTGTCTGTCTGAATACTGTCACATTTCCAAGCGATATGAAGGCAAACTGCATGTAGAGACCTTCATATATATATATATATATATATACATATATGCGTGTGTGTGACTGCGTGTTTGGACGTGGTGTGCGCCAGCCCGCGAATATTCGTGCATGCTGGTAAAGTAGTGCTATAAGAGTGTAGTCTTGTTATACCTGACAATAGGTAGCTGTATGTGCTGGAATGCTGTCACGCTTACAAGGGCTATGATGTTGACCTCTAGCCAGAGACCTGATACATATAAAAAAATACACAATGCAAGCACACACACACACACACCCACAGACATATATATGTGTATACATGTAAACGTACATACATTCATAGATACATACATACTTTGTGCATACATTGTACATACATAGATACAGACATTGTGCATACATTGTACATACATACATACATAAATACATACATAAATACATATATATATATATATATATATATATACATATATATCCATCCATCTATAACACACACAACACACACACACACACATATATATATATATATATATATAATATATATATATATATATACAGATACGTATATATATATTCACACAATATGTATATACGTGTATGCTACGAATATACATACATACATGCGTACGTACATACGTATATTAATTATATATATATATATATATATATATATATATATATATATATATATATATATATATATATATATATATATATATAATATATATATAATAATATATATCATATATACACACACACACACAATAACAACACACACACACACACACAATCACACACACACGCACACACACACACACACACACAACACATATACACACACGCACACACACACACACACACACACACACATCATCATATATATATATATATATATTTATTTATATATGTATATATATATATATCACGCGCTTCCTAGGCAGACACATATAAATCTACAGCAGTCTTTGTACTATAAACCGCACACTTTCTGAGTAAATGCATATGGTCACACAACTGTCTACTCACTCACGCGCAACTGTATGGGATGAGCATGCGGGACATGGATATGCTATTGAAATCGGAGAGTCAGTATATCAGACAACGTTTTAAAGGAAAGAACGAATGGTAACGCAGGTACGTATGCATATCTGCCATCGCATGACACACAATATCTCAATAGTACCACGACTTGATCGGTACTATAGGTGCACGTTGTTGAAAGAGCTAATTAGAAACGCTTGTTAAAATGCATTTTCTCCAAAGAACTTGGCGTGCCACGGTAGCAAAGTTGTACGTATATACACGCGCATTCTGAGGTGATATACATAAGCATACGATTGCACGAGCCTACAACTGTCGACTCTGTTCAACAACTGTATCCGGTGAATACACAATACACTGATGACGCGCATACACTAAGGCTCCACCATAAACAACACCAATCAGAATACTGTTGGCATATACGCAATATGTATTCTGTACAAGAAATATACATACAATATATTGTATAATTCAAAGGACTGTATTGGCCTCTATATTGAGGTTAAAGTCATACCATTAAGCGAGTCAAAAGCGAACATATTGTTGCATGAGCAGGCCCAATAAAAACTAAAGTGTATCAAATACTCAAAGCACACAAAGGCGAACACACCGTTAGTAATAACTTTATAGTACAGGACCAACAAAGCCGCGAGTAACAATAATATCAAAGACATACCGTCGCAACCAATGACCCAGGGAACGAGGTTCTACTAGCCGTCAGTCGATTGGGAATACGTTTCTTACGTCCTTTCCCATCGTTGTCATCAGTTCCAATTCTTCCGTCGAGGTTAGTGGCACCCCCGGCATGTCGGTGACGATTGTAGGCCATTGTTGAAGTAATAGAATGTTTGTATATACTTATTCTGAAGATGTATGAAGTTTGAGTGTAATTTCACCGATTCATGAAGTATACTTCTAATTGTTAACGCGCCATTTATGATTGTACAGTGTACAGTGCACGTTCACTCTGAGGACATGCAATATCATCAAGTTGCTTATCTCTTCTTGGTTTCAAATACCAATACTAGTTGTTAGATAAGATATACAGTTTTATTTGCCGGTTCACAAGTATCTCACTTTTTGCCACTACCCCTACACGCGCACAGTGGAACAGGATATATATCATGCAATCGATAAGTCGATACTGGATGTTGGATGGGTCAATACTGGATGTTGGCCTCTATATTTTAAAAGTACGAACTCACCTCCTCAATGTAAATGAAAAATATTGTATGTATTTACATACGTAATAACTTTTTAATCTATTCCCATCATTTGGATAAAGTGATGAACCCCTTCTATTTTTGCATCAGGTGACATACGTCACAAAAACGTATGTATTTATTTACACACGTCTTTATATGAAAATGAAAACAATGATGTTTTTTTTAAAACAAAAACACAGAAAAAAACACAAAATACAACATTCGCGTGATCTGCAAATGATGGCAAGTGAACACAGCTGTTCATATCGATACATACATGCATAATTGCATATGTGCAGTGAAGCACTAAGATATAATTGTATAAGAAACAAAATAAGTTCATAACTCATATTTACATAGTTTCGCATATTTAGTGTCATATACATAAATAACTTATAACATTCATAGCATTCTGAATTATACAGGCTACGTATTTAACATTACCCAGAGCTGGAAATCTGGCCTTCTGTATAGGTATAAACGTTTAAAGTTAAACGCTACATCTTTTCTATACATTGTTTTTTTCAGACGGTGGCTGTGTCTGATGGGTATCATATATTTACGTATGTCATCATTATCTCATATCTATAAAGAAAACAGAACACAATACAAAAACAACTGTCAATCAAGACGTTGCATTTTTTAAATCAACCTTGTGACCTTGCTGTCATACTCTCTCTAGTAGAGATAGTCTCTAGTGTAGGATCTACTAGGAGAGAGAGAGTATTATGATTAAATACAAAGCGCAGCTCCGCCGCAACATACACATATTGTACGACAATGTTGATTGTGCGTATGGTCTTATGCTACATATATCCATGTCGAACTACACGTATTTGATACAAATTGTATTTGAAGATACAACATATGTATGTATTTCCAAATCCAATTTGAAATAATGCACAAACAGCGTCTGAGGTGCTGCATGCATGCACAGAAGGTACTTGTACAACGGAATCAGCCTTCTTCCGGAAAGAAAGCAAAAGTGACCAATCGAGATCGGTAATGAGCTGCTTTGACGTGTATTAAGCACGCGGGGGTTTAATATTCAAACCGAAGCTAACGCGTTTGTTCGAGGAGCATGTCGGTCTAACAAACACACAAATCTTGAACACATGATCCACAAAATGTAATTGTGCTGCACCATTGTTCCAGACACGATTATTGTTCCACTACGTGTCATTTGAAATACTTTTACAGTGCACATCTGAACGATACACGATTAGCCTTCTACGGCATGTTTTCTTTTAAACCGTACGATACTAGGTTCGGATAGAAACTAAGAATCGAAGATCATACCCGACAGCTTAAGAAATGAAGGTCATACCCGACAACTACTTGGTATACATTCGGTCATCCAACTCTCCGCCAATATGTCGCTTTCTGTATATACTTTATAAACCTTATGTGATTATTGTATAAATACTAAATTCTAGTAACCGAATAAAAGATATAGCAAACTGCCGCTTTTGCTATCGTTTCCAATATATAGGTTTGAAGCAATAGTGTACAGGTACATTTCGTATCGACTAGCCATGCTGAGCTTTTATCAGCTTTGAATGCATTCGAGTATTACAAATACATACATCGATGATACCATACGCGGAATAGCGTAGTATCCTGGTGACTTCTCAATCGGAGCCTAATCTTAGTACTATGACATAACTCTGTATGTTCATAGTATAAATTCTGTATGCGTCGTGTTGTACAACACGCGAGCGCAACCATCAACTTAGCGCCTTCTAATATCAGGAAGTTTTGCGGTGACCTATATATGCAGATCTATGCACATTAAACAAAAACTCAAAATACAAGTTTAAAGTATGCACTACACACAGAAACTCTTATAAAAGAATACGTAGTTTTCAATATGCATTGGTATATAAGGATATTTAGAGTTGATCACACTGACTTATGGCTCGACAGGTACACCGTGATTCCATGTGTTTTGTAAGTGTCCCGTGTTCAGGACTGAAAACATGTCCAGGACCCGACCGTCGGTCGCTATATACAAAAACTCCAGGGCATCTCCGTTCGCATACTGGCTCAAAGTGGCTATTATCACACCTCGGGCGTCGTCATCCTCGTCATATTTGTTGTACGAGTTGAAGCCTGTATGGTCACTACAGGAGCCTTCTGCTCGACCAGGGTTGTTCTTACCAGTGCCTGTCACTACCATGGTCAATCCTTCCCACCCGTTAAGTGTATAGTCGTGGCCATTAACAGAGACTTCTCCATCAGAAGATTTCGGAACACTCAAGCGTTGGTAGGCGTGGTCGTGCCCAGAGAATATGGCATCTACGCCCTTCTCGACAAAGGGAAACCAGTGTAGCCGGTAATCACAATCACCATCACAGCAGTATCCCAGAGTGGACAACGGGCTCCAGTGATTTACAACGAATCGAAACTTAATATCAGTGTTTGCTCTACTCTCAGCAAGTACGCGTTCTAACCATACAGCCTGTTGCCCTCCTTCCTTCATACCTTTTTCGTCATCGCCACAGTAGTATCCCTGACTACACAATACAAACCACTGCACCTCGCCCGTAATCCTGGTATAATAATATTTGGACTCCACCTCGATTCCGCCGTACGATATTCCTGGTGATATCTCAAAGAAATTTGCATAGGCGTCGATGCCAGATTCAAAATCATGATTACCAAACGCAAAAATAATATTTTTGTTCTCTGCATACACCGGAAAGTTTGAACTTACACCGATATAAGGGGGATCTCCTGCATAGTTTATGTCCCCGCCCAGCACCAAATAATCAGGATGCATCGTGCGTAAAATGTCGGCTATATCGGGATACGTATCATCGTCTATATCCGAGACTAATGCAAAAGTCTGTTTCCTGATTTGACGCCTACTTGAATGTTTATGTGATGATGAATCTTGAAAACTGTCCATATGTACTGCTTGATTATAGTCAGACATGTACAAGGCAAGCCCTCCCGATACGAAAATCATTAAGACTATTGCTCCTGTGAGTATATTCCTTCGCTCCGTGGTGTTGTAACTGGACATCGATTCTGATTGAGCGTCATTTTGCGAAGACTCTGACAATTCTTGAGCCGGGTGCGAGCTGCTGTGTGCAGCCATGGTTTGACGTATCATCCCGTATATAATATTACAAGGTCCGTGTTTTGGTAGTCGCTACAAGACGCCAGCGTACTGAGTGTACAAAGGGCGTAGTATTTTCTATACAAGACTGTTGAAGTAATGTGTTTATTATGGAGTTTGCTGTAGCATTGCAGTTTGATATAATATTTTCAAATATAACTTTTACTATGAATGCTATAGAGATGCCCTTTGGCAAAAAAATAGTATATCAAATCGGTAAATATATCAAGAAGAGTGTTTGTATCTATGACTCTGTGTAACTGCTGTCTTTATTTGTGTGCATTTCTTTTATTTCATTTTTTTTTGAGAGTCGTAGAGAACTGAAGATTTCATACTGTAGTAGAGTGTAGACTGTAGACTGTCTAGTGTCTGCATTCTGCACCCTGCAGGTCAGTGGTCAAATGTGACAGGTGCAAAACCAAAAACCAAAAAGTAAATTTGTATCGTGGAAAAAATACCTCAGATTACCATAGCCTCCTCTTCTTGTTCAAATTTATATGAGGCTTTGAGATATTGAGATTACTGTCTGACTGCCCGAGCCTTCCGATTCGCGAGTAAACTTTCGATTTGAATTTCAACTTTTTTTTCAACAAAGCTGCAGAGTTCAAAACTTCAAAGTGCAGTCTGCTCTCATCATGTGCAGAACTGCAGGCAGTGTGCAGGACTGCAGACGCCAGAGTCCAGAATGTAAAAAACCCAAAAAAAAACAACAACGTTTGATTACAGGTGTTTTGTTTTTTAAAAAACAATTTGAAAAAAAACACCGTATTTTTAGTAAACAAAAACAAATATACAAATAATTGTTTTTTTAAAAATAAATAAATACTATATTTGTTTTCTTTGGTTATTTGTAAAAAAAAACAATAAAACAAACCAAAAAAGTTAACAGTGACTCGCGTTCTAAGTTTCACTCAATTCACTGAGAAGTGTGAATCATTTGAATGTGATGATCTGAGTGACTGAGTCTGTGAGGACAGTGGACACCGATGACTAAGTGAAGTGTGAATATGATTTTGGGTTTTTTATAAAAACAAAACAATAGTTTGTTTTGTTTTTTTATAACAAAAGACAGGACGACGGCGGACGGATTGTTTTTATATTTTAAAAATATATAAAAGTGTTTTTTTTTTGTGCTTTTTCTCGTATGCAAATATTTATTATTTGTTGTAAATATGGTTGCCGTTCCTCGTGTAATTACTAAATACTCGTTGAGTGGCTACTTTAAGTTTTAAGGCTACTCGCTCTGAGAGAGTACCAGCGCCAATTATATTTGTCGAAAGTTTATTGTCATACAAATTACAAACAGTACATTTGAAAAATACTCCTGACTACTATTACATAGTACATACTACTATTAGAGAGTAAATAGTAGTAGAGACTACTGCCTACTGAGCCACTGGTGAGTGGTCCCAGACTCTCAGTCACCAGTGGCCCAGTCCCTGGGCTGGTTTGAGGCCGCGACATGTCGTCTGAAAAATTCATATAAACGACAGTCGCGACGTGTCGTCTGAAACATATCGTATGTCGTTTAGATATTCTATACATCCATAACATGTTATCATACATACAGTCGGAAATTTTTAGAATTTTCATGTTCACACATTGGCAATCGATGAAAGGTCCCGTGATGATTGGCGAATTTTCCAGACGTTGATGATTCAGTGGGTCTAATTTCTTTAATCTTGTCGGCCATATGACATGTCGACCCCAATGTTGCGACATGGTGTTGCGGCATGTCGTAAAAAATCATGTAAATGACCGTCGCGACGTGTCGCCATAGGCAATAGACATGTCGTTTACCAGCCCAGCCCAGTCCAGTCCAACCCAGCCCAGCCCAGTCCAACCCAGCCCAGCCCAGCCGCCCCGGTGAGCCCAGTTCCCAGAGGAAAGGGACTCGATATATTTAGAACAAGGCTATGATTTATGCAAGGACGCACCACAAGCAACAGACAACAGTCAAACCATTAAACCAGCGTTTTAAAAACAGTCTTGCATTTTCTTATTCGTTTATTTTTTTTGTGTAATTTAGAAGGCTAAATATATATTTTTCTTCAAATGGTAAATTGGGAACACGTAGAAGCTAAATATATCGAGAGACGAGAGTGGGGCAGTGGGCCGCCATTATTTACTTTTTCTCTTCAGCAAATTGTCTGCACTCTGCGGCGTTTCTTTTGTTATTTGTATAAAAAAAAAAATGGATGAGCGGCTATGGCCTATGAGTATGAGCCTATGGGTGCTCCTTTTATTTAAAAACAAAAAGGTCAAATTGAAGCCTTGCACTTTCGACTCCTGACTCACTTTGGGCTCTGACTTGATAATTCAGATCCTCAGACTCACCAGCTGGCCACCCGGCCAGTCCTCCACCCTGCCCTGGGCGAGAGTCAGGACATGATGAGTTTGCGTATGATCTTTCTAGTGATTCGTTTCTAAAAAACAAAAAGTCAGTTTATCTTTCAAAAAATGTTTATCGTCTGAGCTCTGACTCCTCTGAGGGACTAGAGTCCTGGGAGGCAGGGACCTGACCTACCATGTCATTATTACGAAAAAAATTAAGTAAAATAATTGCCGTAATTTTTGTAAGAAATACGTATTAAGGCACATTCCTGAATTTGAAAATTTAAGATTTATGCATGGTGAGCAAATTGAGAATTGGGAATTATGAAGTATGCAGCGCAATTTTGGGCCATTAAGAAATATTCTATTTCTTAATTAAGAAAGAAGGATTAAGGCAGGTTATAGACTTATTAAGAATCGTGTATGATATCTTTTTAAAAATTTTAAGAATTATTAATAATCATGTATACCGATATCTCAAGAAATTTTAAGAACCGGTACTTATTTTTATAGCATGTGAGGGACTAGGTCTCAAGGCAAAGTCTATTACTATAATATGCAATTGTTTTCTCAGTACAAACTTTTATTTATATAGGGGTTGTATTGGGCGTAGAAGTGTAATATGGCGGAGAAAAGTGACGGCACTGGGCGAACAACAGCTACCGATACTGACACCATTACCCCCTCTGAAAAGAGTGTGCGAAAATCAGATAATGTGCGATCCCCTATCAAGAGGATGCAGTCGATTAACATTGATGCTATTGACGATGCAAGCCAGTATAGTTGTTTGAAACTTTATCGAGGGATAACAAAAGAACAAAAACTAAATTTCGCAGCCACAAAGTTTAAAGTTGACGATGACGATTGCAACAAAGCTACCTGCAGATATTGCGACAACACTAAAACTTACTCATGGAATCGCAAGAATGCGAATAATGCTAAAATACATTATGAGAAGAAGCACGCCAAACAATGGTACGACGATGTAAAAAGATTTCGTCCACTGGCCATGCTATAATCTTGTCCTACTTGTTCGTTGTGAATAGTTATTGATGATTTATACTGAGCACAGCTTTGAAGTTGTGGTCTGTTAAAGTTGTATTTTAATATGTATTCAATTATTTATTCGTAGTGGTAAGATCTTCATAACATGTGTAGTCGTCACAAGCGCCAAATAA
Source organism: Sphaeroforma sirkka (assembly GCA_001586965.3). NCBI lineage: Eukaryota > Ichthyosporea > Ichthyophonida > Sphaeroforma > Sphaeroforma sirkka. The sequence goes on from LUCW03001780.1 coordinate 116,103, forward strand.
TATTTTTTAAGAAATATGAATGTTATCTCACTTAATATGTCGTTCATTATTAAAAAATTATCTTGAAACAAAAAATTGGCTTAATTAAGAAATAGGAAGTACGCATGAGGAATTTATTATTAAGTACCACCGCTTTGACACGATTAGTATCTTGTTCTTAATTAATAATCACGTAGCGAAAAAATGGGTTTAAGTTTTGGATTCTGCCGATTTTGGGTAAAGGATTAATAGGAATTGGGTTTAGAATCTTAATTAAGAAAAAAGAATCATGTGCTTTCCCAAAATGCAATAAGAAAACGTACAGATCGTTACATAATAATGTCATGGTAGCTCAGGCAGGGACAAGGAGTCCTGAGTCCAGGAGTCTAGGACAGGACCTACTACTACGTCTGCTACTATATACTCTCTACTCTAGAGTAGTAGAGACTTGTAGCGACTAGCGAGTGTCATCAATCATCGGAGTTGAAAGCACAACAATCAGGAGTAAAAATATTTTAAATACTGTTAACTATATATGTTGAAATGTTGATCATATCCGAGAATTCAATCTCACTGGTCTATTCTATCGTTTTCATCAAAATCAATATATAATTATAAATGTGCACACAATGGATTTTGGTTGAAGAATGCCTGAGGGCTTCGGGTCTCAGCCCTCAGGGGTCAGGAGTCAGGGCTCAGGCCCAGGCCCCAGGGGGCACAGACCTCAGCTGTTGCCGTTGCCTGTTGAGTGTTGTCCTCCGGGGGGCAGTTAGGCCTCAGCTGTTGGCCCAGGGCCAGGTGGCAATCAGACCCCAGCTGTTTATTATTTTATTGCTTGTTTTTTAAAAACCAATACAAAATGTAAGAACAAAAAAAAAAGAAACGAAACAAAGCAGAATGGTTCGTTCATTTGTTTTGATTTGTTTTTGATTTATTTAATTTTATAGGAAAAAAACAAACAAACAAACTTTTAGCCCTAATTATGTTTATTAACAAAACAAACAATAAATAGAAGAAATTGACGTTGTTGTTTTAAAAAACAATATAAAAAAAACAAAACAAAAAACAAAATTCATCACAGGGTTTTTTTTTAGGGAGTTGTTGTATTTTTATTCTCATTCTCTCTCCTCGATAGATATTTTAAAATATTTGAATAAAATTTAAGTCGCCCATGGGTCTCGGCCGGTCAGCCCTTCACTAATTTCTAGTAAACAGCAAAGTCTTTGTGGCAATGACATGCACGACTCACAACTCGCGTCGGTCTTTCGTGGTTTCAAATGTTGTCGTTTACCAGTCCAGAAATTGAATGAGAGCCTCTGAGTCTGAGGTGTATATACATACATACTAAAATAGTCTTTTAAAAAAGAAAGGATTTCTTTCTGGGTACGTAGGACAGTGGGAGTCGTATGTGGCAAAAAGAAACAAAAAGAGTGACTGCATATGTAAATATTTTTTATTTAAAATATAGCATTTTTGTGTATTATATTCTTCTTGTGGAATTCCAAATTATGCGTCGAATTTTATCCTCATTATCATGGCGATCATTTTGACTAAATAAATACTACTCTACTATCGTAGAGAGAGTTTTTATATTTTATTTCAGATATCTTGAAGGATACATTAGGATAGGAAGTCTCCACATTTTGACAACAGGTCAGATCGAAGGAATGAATGTATAGATATCTCATAGCGTCGCTCAACTAGAGAGGTCTACATTTTGAGAGAGGTTATCAGCCTCTTTTAGGCAACTTCAGGCACCATGAAGTGGCCGTGGAAAACAGAGGTATTGTGTATTCATTAACGCAATCATTCATCGTTTTATTAAGATGGTCAATCATCCCATCCATGACATAAAAACATGAGTATATGTCAATCGACGCGGCAAAAATCGATTGTTCGTTTTGAATATATTCATGTGTAGGTACACAGAAGAAAGCATCAAAATATATAAATAGACAAACATACATTTGTTGGTCACAGAGATCAATTTGTGCTCTTCTATTCAAAATATACACATTTATGTATATGCATACAAGGTTGTGTGTAGAAATACAGAAAGGATGATCTTATACCCAGAATAGTATAGTACATATACATATTCTGTATATGCCTTTTTGAGAGTAGTTATACGTATACACTCATATATATATATATATATATATATATATATATATATATATATATATATATAATATAAATGTATATATATATATATGTATTTGTATATATATTTATATTATATATACATATATATATATATATATATATATATATATATATATATATATATATATATATATATATACATATACACATACACGCATACATACATACATACATACATTACGCATGCACACGCACACGCAACACACACACACAATACACAATTGACACAACACACACACACGGATACACAACACACACATCTCACACACACACACACACACACGCGCACGCACACGCGCACACGCGCACACATCATCACATCATCACACACATCATCATAATATATATATATATATATATATATATATATATATATATATATATATATATATATATATATTTATACATATGTATATGTACACACATACACACAGACACACACACACACACACACACACACACATCATCACACATATACATATATATATATATATATATATATATACATACATACATACATATATATACACACACACATAAACACAGACACACACACGCACGCACACACACACACACACATATATATATATATATATATACATACATACATACATTTGTACATACATACATACACACATACATGTATATATACATAAATGTTTGTATATATATATATACATTTATATACGGACAAAATCTGTACTTACCTGTTTACAGACAGCACAGTCCGATGATGAAGTGCGATTGCGGGTGATCAGGACCAATGAAAGTGAGGTAGATAGCAAGGGGAGGCTGTTGAAGAACACTAACCGTGTACGCAATTCGAAGTATACCAAGTGGACATTTCTACCCAAGAATCTTATGGAGCAATTCAGGTAGTTATACGCGGTAGTATCGTCTGTAGAGGGAGGAAATTAATTTCATGGTGAATTCATTGAATGTCGGTGCAGCTTGTATTCCATAGAAGTTGAGTCGACCTACTGTTAGAATGTGGCAGTACCAACGGTGCAGATATTGAATTCTCTAATATATGAACATTCAGGCACATCATATACATTCACCGCACTTCGTACTACAATTTCTGTTTGGTCGTCTGTGCGAATTATTTTTACTTTTTGACTCGGTATTGAAATTATACAGGCGACCCATGAACCAGTACTTCCTGCTGATATCTTGTCTACAGCTGATTCGAGCTATTACCCCCGTGAATCCTTTGTCGTCATGGTTACCACTCATATTCATCGTACTGGTACGTGTGTCGTGTCGTATGTTTCACTTTCTGCTCTCTCGGGGAGTTCTTGAAATAACTTAAATAAACCTGTCCCAGTATAGATATCTTGTGCATGGTGTATAAAGCTCTCGTACCTTTCTCTATGAGATAGTTTCTCCTCCATGCAAATGTCGAAGTAAGCATAGGGGTACGCTGTAAGCCACATTGCGTAAACTATACTATGCTATAGTTGCTGCCCAGAATCGCTGTAAATGCTTTTATTGTTAGTGTAAACTATAAATCTTGTCGTGCCTTGCACATTCCCATTGCAGTTAACATACTGTTTGTACGATTGTACATTGTCTCAGTTCGCACCCGCATGGAACCATGATCAATTGTACTTTTTTGACTGTCGTAGTGCTGGCCATGTATCCTGGTGGTGTCCGATGCCGATTTGGCCACTTTTGATATCGTCCTAAATTTGTCTGACCCTATTGACTGTTGTTTGACCTTAAATTTGGGGGTGCCTGACCGTGTATCGACTTTTGTCTGCTCATATTTCGTATCAATCTAATCTAAAACCCTATTCCCTGCTCTTTTTCATTTGCCTCCGATTATCTACTTCTGATCTTGTCCTCCTGCCTTGTACCTGCGTATCGCATGTTTTTCGTATTCCCAACTGTGCGTAGATCTCGGCCGTGAAAGAGCTCCTGGACGATATCAAGCGACACAAATTCGATTACGAAGTAAACAACCGCGTATACTCAGTCACCAAAAACGGAGTGACCGCCGAGGTGAGTTACTTTTCGGATACTAAACCATGTTTATCGATAGGGCAGACACCTCTCGCCCACACTCTCTGCACCCTCAATCGCACAAGTATAGAACGAATGTACTTGCTGCGTATATTTTCACACGCATTTTGTCGCACAATCCATTTATACCATCTAGCACCACTGGTAACCCATATATACAACACATCCACCAGTGATTAATTTCCCATCATCTCACAATTCCTGTACTTTTACAAAAAAGGTTAGGTCCAAAGACATTGGACTAGGGGACATGGTGTATCTAGAGAGTGAAGACCAATGCCCCTGCGATCTGGTGCTGCTGTCCTCGAGCGATCCAAAAGGATGCGCATTTGTACAGGTATATATTAATGGCGTGTGTCAGATATTGTATTGCAAGACGAGAGTACATGGACAATACTGTAAATATATATATGTGCACGCACGGCACTGTATGTACGATTCATGGACCTTTGCAGAGATGCAGAGGGATGTATGTCTGTTAAATGGGTGGCATGCCAGTGTATGTAGATGAATATAGATTGAATTCCATACACATACTTGCATAAATAGGTATGTATTCACCGTTTATGTTGATTCTCACGTGTGCTTAAGTATCCCCCCCCCCACAGATGTTGCTGGCTCACACTCGAAGCAGAGATTCGATTTATTTGTAGCTATTTTGCTTAATATGCGGCTCTTTCTCATTTCACATTTCCGCAAATGACAATCGATGGATCGATAAATACCCGTTCGGTCATCACCACCTATCTCGTCACTTCTTCAGGCTCTATCGTTCGTTGCAGTAGAAACTGCAATTCACCTAACCACGCATGATCGTACTACGATCTAATGTGGGATACACTGTAGACGAGGAAAAATTCCATCCATTGCGCAAACCACTCCAAGAAGTCTGATAAATGATTCTTCCGTTGATGCAACTTGATACTGCGATTTTATTGACCATACTGGCCTTATGTATGTGTTGGTATTAATAGATACAATTTGATACGAGAAAGCAGCTATTCTCAATTATCACTGTATCTCTTTCCACATATTCGATTACAGACTTCCAATCTGGATGGTGAAATCGACTTAAAACTGAAACGAGCGCCCAAAGAGACCCAGGCGCTCAACATAGCCCAACTTACAGGACTTAAGGTAGGTTCACTGTACAGCAGCACACACACACACACACACACACACACACACACACACACACACACACACACACACACACACATATATATATATATATATATATATATATATATATATATATATATACCCATATATATATATATATATATACATATATATTTATAAATTTATATGTTGTATATACACACACACACACACACATATATATATATATATATATATACTGTGCACATCCTATATAGTTTGTGCAGTAATAAACACTGAACGCCACCGCTTTGACTCGCATCTGGTCTTGGCTACAGCTGAATCCAAAATCTGAAACCCTAAACAAACCCTAAACCCTGAACCATAAGCCCCACTAGAATCCTAATTTTACATCATCACATCCTACAGGGTCTGGTAGTATGTGCAGAACCAAATGCCGAAATCTACCGCTTTGACTCGCAGTTGTTCTTGACCACAGATCAACACTCAGACAGTCCCATTGCTCTGAGTGATGCCAATGTGTTACTACAGGGCACCCTCGTGCGTAATGTGGACTATGTCTACGGCATGGCTGTATACACAGGTGCGTATATGTAAATTCAGGTCGGCCTTTGTGTTGTAGATGCAAATACTCTCATTTCATATGCACATGTTGAGTTCTGTATTGTATATATACACATGCACAAATACATCCATTGCGTATGTATTTCTATAGCTCATTATATATGTACATATATATACATACGCGCAAGTATGATTATATATGTACATATATATACATACGCGTAAGTATGTTTGTGCACAGGTCTATATAAAGGCCAATACAGTAAATCCGGTGTGTGCATTTCACGGTAGTTCACATATGAGTGCCAATACAGAGCCATCTACACGTACAACACGTAGGACACTATTTTGACGATAAGCTATAATAATCCCGTCCACTGCACGTGGCAGATGCTTTCTTTTAGGCAATCACTTCACATGCTTGCATAGCCTCTAGACAGCGTGTATCTACACTGTGATCAGTATCTGTATATTGCAATGATTGGGACTAAGCCAAGAATGTGCAAGATAGTTTCAAGACAGCACATCGCGATTGTTATCACCTAGTTACGCCTGCACATGCACATATCATTCGCAGAACATTAGACAGTGGTGATTTAGTGTTACTCCTCCACAGCCTCCTACTGTAAACCACAACACAGCAGGCGACATCTGACTGCGCATGAACGAGAGAGTTCCCATTAAGGCAACCACTGCCTCAGACATACCACGACATGTGCGCGCACAACATTGACACGGTAGAGCTGTTTGTTGATGCTTGGGACAGTATTTTTTGCAGACATTCGATTGTATCATCTATAGGGGAACGATAAAAACCAGTCATGAATGGGAACGATTGCACTTAGAATAGCGTCATCCAAGACCAATATGCACGTAACATAGCACTGGCGATCTAATACACACACACATTTATTTGCGCAAAACTATTCGCACAACACAGGCTAAGACACAAAGCACGAACCAATATAACCACCCTTGACAAATGCATGTATATGCACACAGTACTGACGAGACAAGGGTTGTACACTTGTATCCATCTACGGGCAACTAATCGAATAACACAGGTGACGACACCAAACTCAGCATGAATAAGAAAGTGCCCGAAGAGAAATCCACAGCCTTAGACGCGCTCATTGATCGGTGTGTGGCCGCCATATTTATATCACAACTGTGCATAGCTGCCGTGTTGGGAGGATTAGGTCTCTGGCAACAGATGTCTGGCCAAGAGGATATGTGGTATCTCGGCGGTAGGGGTTCGCAGGAGATGAACTGGTACGACTTCCTGGTGGTGCCGCTGAGAATGCTATTACTGATGAGTCTGATGATCCCCATATCACTCAAGGTATCATACACACACACACACACACACACATACATACACATACACGCACACACACACACACACACACACACACACACACACACACACACACACATACGCACACACACACACACATCACACAACACACACACACACACACACACACACACACATATACATATATATATATATATATATATATATATATATATATATATATATATATATATATAATGTGTGTGTATATATATATATATATATATATATATACATATATATATGTATATATATTACGCATACACGCATACATACATATATTATATACATTATATATTACATACACATACAACATATGTCACAACAACACACATCATATATATTATTATACATATGATTATATATATATACATACATATACATATCCATATCCATATACTCATATGCATTATTACATATATATTACATATACATATTGCCATATACAGCCATATTATACACACATAATACATATACATTAATACATACATGCATATATACATGCATACATATATTATATTATATACATATTATATATTATTATTACATATATACATACATCACACACATCAACAACAACCACAACATCACTGTGTAGTTATAGCATGGTTATTATTATTATTGCATTATATATACATATTATAGTTATATTACATAAACATAAACAACATACATATATAATTAATACATAAACGCATACATATTACAACATGCATATTATTATTACATACGCATACATTATTATTATTATTACATATTATTGCATACATACATATGTGCATATTATGTATTATTATTATTATTATTATTAATATTATTATACATTATTTATTATTATTATTATAACATATACATACATATACATATATATTAATATTGCATGTATGGTGCATTATACATATTACATTATTATATGTATATTATGCATGTGCATATGCACATACGCATATACATGTACATACGCACACGCACATTGTCTACACACATATTGGCACATAATATTTATCAATACAACACCATCATCATCATTACATATGATACAATATGGTTACATACATGCATACATCCATCCATACATCCTCATCCATATAAACTCTATACGCAGTGATTATATATACATACATACATTAGTTATTATTATGTTGTTATTACATGTCATATATTATATATATGTTATTATATACATGTTATTGGATATAAACATACATAAAACATATACATATACATATTACATATTACACATACATTATACATACATATTATTACGTATTATTATATATATTATTATGTTCATATTATTACATATTATTATTATATATTATTATTATACATACATACACATATCCCATAGCATATATTACATATATATTACATACACACATACATACATACATATTATATATATATATTATTATTATACATATTATTATTATTATATTATTATTATTGTACATGTCCATACACAACAACAACGCAACACATACATTATTATATTACATATTATACATATAAATGTATATATATATATATATATATATACATATATATATATATATATAAACATAAATATAAAATGTATACATATGTAAATATGCATATGCATATTATTATTATATATTATTATTATATATATATATATTATTATATATATATAAATCATATACATAGCATGCAACGAGGTCCTT
>LUCW03001780.1:132500-135000 GCA_001586965.3 Sphaeroforma sirkka
TGTTCAGTGTTTACGATTTTGTAGGTGCAAGTTATGTTTTGTACTTTCGGGTTCGTATATTGTTCGTATATATATATATATATATACATACATACATACATACATACATACATACATACATACATACATACATACATACATACATACATACATACATACATACATACATACATACATGCATGCATGCATGCATACATACATACATACATACATACATTACACACACGTACGCATACACGTACATACATACATGCATACGTGCATACGTACATACGTACATGCATGTACATACATACATACATGCATACATGCATACATACATTACATGCATACGTGCATAGCGTACATGCGTACATACATATGTGTACATATGCGTGCATTTAACATATCATATTGTCATTGCAACGTAATAATGTAATAATATATAGCAATATGTAATGTAATATATATGCAACAATATCATAATAACAATAACATTAATATAATATAATATAACATGGCATATAATAATACATACACATATATACATGTATGTATAATGTGTAATACATAATATTATAATAATAATATATTATTATGATATGCATATATATACATATATCAACATATGCATTAATATATATATATTATAATATATGCACATGTGTTGGCAATTATTATTATTATCGCCACATACGCATCATTATACAACATACGCGTATTACATACGCACGTATGCAATGCATACATCATGTATACGCACGCATTCAATATATATTCAATAATACGCATATATATAATATAATAATAATATTATATATATAATATGTATATATACATGGCATTACATGTATTATAGCGTTGCGTTGATGATTGATTGTTTGATGCGTGTATGTGTAATGCAATATTGAATGTATGTATATATATACATATATATATATATATATATATATATATCCATATTATATATATATATATATATATATATATCGAGAAGTTTTGTGCAAGCAAGGGAAATAATGAAAGTCAAGTTGATTGTATATATATATATATATATATATATATATATATATATATATATATATATATATATATATATATATATATATATATATATATATATATATATATATATATATATATATATATATATTTATATATATATATGTATATAAAAAAAAATATATAAATAAAATAATATATATATATATATATATATATATATATATATATCTATATATATATCGAGGAAGCTTGTACATGTAAGTGAAATAATGAAAATCAATTGCTGGGAGGATGGAATGGGGTTTGCACATTCTGATATTATTGATGTACCTACCAAAATCCCTACAATCGACATGCCTGACCTATGTACTGAAATGAATTTTCGTGCTGTAAGTGAATAGTTTGACCCGTGTATTGCGAATCAGGTGGAGATTTTAACTATTTTAAAACTTTCGTCGTAAAAATAGGACGATGTCGCAAATACCATCTCGGGCTTCCGCGATGCCAATATCAAAGTGTGGATGGTAACGGGGGACAAACATTCAACAGCACGACAAATCGCTGGCAGCTGCAAACTCATACGTCCTACAGGTACAGCAACACAGCAGTCTTTCGCGTGTGCATATTGTGATTTGTTTGAAATCCTTCCAATTAGTATGATTTGTACGTATGTTTGGCACTTAAATACGCACAACAAGATACATCTTGTTAATTTCTTTTCCGTACTATGTATGAATATGGTTTTTAACCAAAGCCTAAACAGATTCGGGGCCTGCCAAGCATCTACGCACTTAAAACTTATATATCCTAGACATCCAGTAGATGTATGAAAATATTTGCGGAGTTCATGTCTATATGCTTAAGGTTCATAGACTTCATTTCTATTCAGGGTTTTGCATATCCATTTTATACCTTGTACATTCAAGTATAGAGCAATCTAACCAGTGGTTTTGCGTTGTATAGCTTTAGTTTATTGATTGTATCCAATATGTGTATTAGGCAAGGCCGGTCGTTGCTATAATCACGAATTTGTATACACACACACACACACATACACACACACACATCATCATATATATGTATATATATATATATATATATATATATATATATACATGACTGTATAAATATATACATGACTATATATATATATATATATATATATATATATATTATACGATATATATATATATATATATATATATATATATATATATATATATATACATATTCATATATGTGTATCGATATATCGATATATATGTATGTATTGCGAGATAAAAATTACAAACCTACTCTGTAAATTTTCATACATAATCATGAGTAAAGTAAAGTACAACTAGACATCTGGCATATACTTACCGTGCCACTGTTGTTTCCCACAGATTTGGTACTGGCACTGGTAGAACAAACCAACGACATACATATAGATAGAACATTGGCTGAGTACGAGCTCATAGTGTTGCAGACTTTGGCTATAAATGAAAACAAGCGATCTAATAGGCGGAACGTTAAA
>LUCW03001780.1:140000-159592 GCA_001586965.3 Sphaeroforma sirkka
CCTTCGGTTCCTTACAGCGGCATAAACAACGAGCGCTCATGACCCAGCCATGGTTATACAGGACGACCCAAGACGGATCACCATATACGTACAAAGTAAGTTGAGGTAACATACACATAACTACGTTTTATGCAGTCAGCCTGTCACGAACGCTCCTAAAATGGAAAGCGGAATTCAGCGAGTGGACAAGATATTGTAGGTATATTTATATATGGAAATAGGTAGATTCAAGCCAGAGGGGATTTTTTTTGAATGTGCTGATAGTTATTTCTGACTGGAATGAAAGCTGAAGTTGTTCGATAACCACACAAGTGAAAAGAAGACTTTACTTGCGAGAGGATTAATTACTCCATAAACAGGCTGTACATGTTTACATGTATACACTATCCTGTATATAACATGCAATCAGATAGATACATATCCAAGGGTGCCCTCTATATGAACTAACTATGATTACTTATTTTTACAATTGCTCCTGCCAGCCGAAAGTTCTTTTCGCACTGGTCTGGTCGGTGCGTGTAGTAGTGAAGGGGGTCAGTTGATTGTTTTTGCCGTATTTGCTCTCAGCCATTCCTCCGAGTTAAATTCTATTACGAACCACCAAACAAATTCGTCTGTGCAACTCTACAGCTGTTCGTGTACTGGATGTTGCGGGCTGTAGCGCAAGGACTGTTCTGTTTTTACTGCTGCACTCTTGCGCTCGGTTACACAGCCATCGACTCACAACAAGGTGGCCTTATTCTGGGCCAAGACGGCTTGGCTATGGTGTGCTACGCCAACGCCATTATGATACAGGTAAGAACGGCGCAAAATGCAGGACAAAAGTGTGTGTGTAAATGATATTTATTTATATACTTTAAAAAGTGTGTCTAAATGAAGTGTGTGTCTTAATGATATATATACTCTTAAAAGTGTGTGTAAATGATATATATACTCTCATTCTGTACTAAAGTACACCGTGCAACATATGTGTAAGTGCATACGGCTTGTTCGTCTTTCTGCGGCGGTGCTGCCCCCAGGGTAGACCTATAGACATTATGTATTTCGGGCCACTATGGGGTTCACAATTGTTGACTAAGCCATCGTGGTTGTGACACAGCTCATTTGTTTCTACAATACAAAGGACTTCTGAAGCATTATAATACAATGTTTATCTGAAGTATCAACATCCCAAAGTACGCCTTATGTTTTTTACTCCAATGCACATCTTAAACGTTATGATGCGATGCATGTATATTTGCATAGCCACTGCAAGTCTTTTGCAACGACTCTGCTCTAACGCACATAGCGATTAACACTCATGACGGTCAACTTCAGGGTGGTGAAAGCTTCGCTATCACATGCAAGCCACTCATACGTGATCACGTGCATATGCTCACATGCGCATATGGTACTGTGATCCAATGTTTATCTATTAGGCGATGAACTTGGGATTACAGACCCATTCATTCACCTGGATGAACCATGTGGTGATTTGGGGCCTAACGCCTATGGTATGGGCGGTGTTTGGTGCGGCTACGTTATTCCCGATGTTCGGGGACTATCCGCTCTTCTTCGAAATCCAAGGTATGTATTGTATTATGTATTGTCATTTACTTTTATTCAAGGTATGTATTGTAATATACATTGTCATTTTCTTTATTCAAGCTATGCACTGTATTGTATATTGTCGTTTTATTTTATTTTGTTATACTCCCAATGGCATTGGTGGTATCTCGGGATGGCGCTTGTTCGTTCATTTATTCTTAATTGGTGAGTATCCACGAAGGTTTCTGATTTGGGCGTATGACCATATGCTCGTAATTCCAATCTTAAGACTCGTGCCATGTGTATTTAACCGAAATAATCATAGTTGTGCGTGTGTACATGGACGTGTTATAGTCTGTGGCTCGCTTTCAATGTTCCTATCGCGTCTAAGTAAAAACATTACACCCCAGATCGTGTTTGTATTCCATTAGAATAAAAGAAATACACCACACATCGTGTTTGTATTCTATTATAATATAATTGCCTTCAAGCTCCAAGCTCGCATCCAGGATTAACCGTCGCTTGTACAACTATATGTGGGTCGCAATCAACTAGGCTGGTAGCCACTACGCTTAATACTTTAGACAATCGTCCCATCCACACTGTCCTATCACAGATACATGGATCTTTTGGATTCTAATGCCTTTGGTACTCGTCGGAAGTCTGGTCCCGTTCGTTGGGTTCGAGCAATTGTTTATGCCGCGGGCTGTCGCACTTTCGAAGAAGAAGAATTCTGTGCTACACGTCTCGTGAGACAGAGGTACTACTTAGTTGGCGGTGAGGTGCAGCGTTCGCTGTTGGTTGAAAGAGGCTTTGGGATCCTAAGTCATCTGGGATTATTGGTACTACGTGGTATGCCGCTGGAGACAACAGCCGAAACAGTTGGTACTAAATTGTACTGTACGCCCCGTGGAACACGTTTGTATAGTACGGAAAGCAAATAGCCGAGATAGTCCATACTAGGTTTTAATTATCTTGGGACTTTGTTAGCAATTTTAGTAGCCACAAGCCGAGTGTTCATAGTATTAACTATAAGGTAGGTGCGATAATCTAATATAGGCTTTCGCAAATTCTGCAAATGACAATATGATGTTCTTACAGCCCTGAATTTGCACTTTCCAATCAGTATGTCTCTGCCTGTAATAAATATCCCCTCTATCACTGTAAGCGGAAGTACCACCTTGTGCTGATCTGTCTGATTAAAAAGGCAGAGATCGTAGCATGTACATCAATACGCTCTTCATTTCTCAACATTATATTTGTGGTCACACTAGTTGCTTGAGTTTTGCCAAAGAAAGCACTAGTTTAGCCGGCATGTTTTTCGAGAAACTTTTTGTACCGATATACGTTTGTACATGCAAACAACCTCGATTGAACAAACACAGATACGTTTCGTTTGTCGACACCTAAGCTGGTCCATCCACCATCTACTCCATTGTGATATAACTTTTCATCCCAGTTGACGATCTTAATGACACTTATTGCATGCTTGTTTGTAAGAGCATGTCGCGTTTACACCCAAACCTATTATCGGCCACGTTCCTTGGTCGGTCATAGAGAGTATGTATTGACAAGTACTACACACATCCATGCAGCTAATTGGAACACTACAGGGTTCTGAACATACGTGTACATGCCAAACCGTACACGAAGTCTTCTCTATTTTGGTAGTGTATTCGTCCGACCAATATGATCTAACTTAAGAAACGGGAGTCGGGGCGTTTGTCACATCTGCAGGGAGAGGGTCTTCGGCTTTCGCATAATCTTCAAATGTCATCTGAATGGATATACTGTGATCTCCGGCATTGAAGTTTATACTCGGTTCGTCCTTTAGTGCATTGTCACATGCCTGTGCGACAAAATTTTATGTTTGATTAGTCGCAAGCAAGTAGGTTTTAGACGTTGATATATATATATATATATATATATTTATATATGTTTGTGTGTTTGTGGTGTGTATCCGTACATGCATAAATTAAAACATACATGCAGCTACGGTATGTGATGCTATCGATTTGTGTACGTACTCCACTCTTTGTCAGACATATGGTGGAATCCACTCTACTACTAATCAAAACGAGTATCGATGTTATCATTGCTGGTAGAGATTTCACTCACTGACGCACCGTTCTGATCCCGAATAAGCTGCCAAACGGCGGTATAGACCCCGGCTTGAGACCAGTCATCTTTAACACTTCATCGACAGTGGCGAATCTGACCGAGCCTTTCATCCCCATGTTTTTCCTTATGAGTTTGCTGTCGATTCTAATGAACAAAAATATCAAAAATTAGACACTGATCTCTATATTTTCCAGACGGAGTTTGTAGTTGTCTGATGAACAACCAAAACTTCAAAAAGTGAGTTTACCTGAGACCTCAACACATCATGTGTGTGGATAGTCCACGTGTTCATATCACTAAGATGGATGATGTTCAGTATTTACCATAGGAAACACCATGATCAAAGTTCTCTTCGTAGTTTTATTGTGCTTTCATTGAACTATAATTTCGAATAAAAAATGTAAAATATAAACAGTGTGTATAATATATATATATATATATATATATATATATATATATATATATATATATATATATATACATACATATACATAAAACGGTCATACATACATATACATAAAACGGTCGGGGGGAGTATCACATCTATGTTCATCGCAATATGTGCAAATAAAAAAACCCTGACCTCAAGCATATACAGATGTCATTTGATGTCAAATACATGCTACTTTTTCTGTAGGTCTTACTCACTTTCTGTCTGCCGGAACGACGAACATGATGAATTCTTCAGGATCGTTCTTCTTGGCTTTGCATGAACAAATCAAGGCTTTGGCGCCGCTTGAGAGTGACACACCTCTGATTGCCGCAGCCTCTTCGCTGGTGAAAACGGCCTAGCAAAAAAAATAATTTACATAAAGAATAAAAACAAGGGACTAACTAGCACACGAATAGGAGGAACAAAGCTCAACGAGAGCATAATCAGGATCGTGTACTGAATGAACGAAAATATTGATTTTGCAATTTAGTATAAAATATTTTCCGAATACCAAATTAAAAGAAACAAGCATCTTTAGTATATAAATAGGTATATATATATATATATATATATATATATATATATATATATATATATATATATATATATATATATATATATATATATATATATATACATGCATGTATATATATATATATGTATATATATATATGTATATATATATATATATATATATATATATATATATATATATATATATATATATATATATATATACAATAATATATATATATATATATATATATATATACATATATATTATATATATATATATGCATATATGCATATATATACATCATAATATACGTATATATCATACATACATGCATATGCATATATATATATATATATATATATATACATAATACACACATACATATACATGCATGCACATTACGTACACACGCACATGTACATACGTCACATATGCATGTATGGGTCACCCAGACATGTACACACGTTTTCGTGCATGCGTATATGCATATTTTATTTATATATATATATATATATAACATATATATATATGAATAATATATATATATATATATATATATTATATGCATATATATTATATACATATATATATATATATATATAATATATATATATATATATATATATATATATATATATGTATGTATATATGTATATATATATATATATATATGTGTGTGTCTGTGTGCGCTTGAGTATATATGTATATATTATAATCGATTTGTCATAACAAATACACAAGTCATTCTTATAATTCTGTGCACATACTCGTGCGGAAATGTTGGTAAACATATAAACTATTTTTCTATCAAGAAATATGTGCACGTATTGCTCTAGAGTTGTAAAATATAAAGCAACGCTTGAAATATGATATGTAATATAGCAAACAATAACTATTATGTTTCGAAAAGATGTCTGCTCACAGATACTTTGTTCTAGTTATCAAATATAAAGCAACGAAAGGAACAAGGTACATAATGTATCAAGTATTAAGATTTGAAAAGTTAAATATTCAGACAAACTTTGTTCCCTTTTATCACAAGGGATCTGTACTTTATAAACGTCCACGAGAGCGTGCATATGAAAATCAATTCTCAAATTCACCATAGATAAATCTATAATCTGCAAGAAGTACACTAACCTCGTGCTTAGAAACGTTGAAGGGTATAGATTTTTCCTTCAGAAAAGCCGATATTCTCTCGAAAACGACACCCTCTACAGCCACAGTCGGGGAGGTATCCGCTCTCTGCGTATCTTCCATGCTTCTCTTTTGTTCAATCACGCTTAATATACAATTAATTGTCCATTGAAACTATGGTATTTTCAAGTTCCTGTAATGGAGGCTATCCGCTATTTATGATCGGTTCTGTTTTCTCTCTTTTTTGTGTTTATATTTAGAAGAAGGCTATGCTTTTGTATGTTGACATGTGGTGATTTTAAAAAATATTTCCCAACCCGAGAACACTCAGTCTCACATGTCTCACGAATCCGGAATCCGTGTCACATCACTCACAGTGGTACACAGTACAGTGAGTGCACACTCGTTAGCTAGTAGTACATAAATTAGTCACCCACACAGTGACTGGAAACCCTAAAAAACAAAAAAGGCAATAGTTTTGTTTTTACTGGCCGGTGACCGGTCTGACACTCTGACCCTTTTCTTTTATTTTATTATGCAAGAACGATTCATATAAAAATATATATACAAACGACGAAAAAGTAAAAACTCAAAGAGAGATTAAAATCTTAACAGTCATTCATACTCTCTGTGAAACTCTCAAACTCACTCCAGTCTCAAGTCTGGCAGTCTCCACTCTCCAGTGGCCAGGGAGTCAGTGACCAACTGACCACTGACCAGTCCATGACATTCATGACTCCATGTACTCCCAGAGTCCTAAGTGAAGTCCCGGGCTGAGGGCGCCGAGGGCGGCCTATGGCAATTACCTTAGGGCGAGTACTAACGGATCAAGATTTTTTTACTCAATCAAGAAATCAAGTTTGAATATCCACTAGTCCGACTCAGAATCGTTTGGGACAGCAGTGAAATAGGACCGGCTAGAAATACAGTTCCCATAAAATTTAATAAAATTATACACTTTTCCCGCCAATTTCTGATTAGATAATTTTTATCATTTTCTATTTGTAGATGGATGTTTTCCTACAAACTGAACACAAAATGCTGCACACAAACACTACACCACATATATACGCTATGGCTATTAGACAGTTACATGCACGCGGCCTTATGGTCGCTCTTATGATAGCTATCGTTAACGTTTTTGATTTTTATAGCAAGCCACCAACGTGCAAAGCGATGATAGTCAGAGATAGAAAGTCTTTCACACAGATTGCAGGCGAGCTGATTCAAGAGGGTCTGTTTGCTAATACATTTAGAATGTCATATAGTCAGTTTACAACACTTGCAGAAGCGCTCTGACCTGTTATAGAGAGAGATGAGACAATGAGTGCACTTCGTAATGGAAGAATCGATGTAGAAGTTCAACTCGCGATTACTTTACGAATACTGGCAGGTGCGAGAACTCAAGGTCTCAAGATCTCATACAGTGTTAGTAGATCAGCAGTATTGTCCATCGTGCTAGGCAAGTTTTGCATAAAACTTGACATGCCACTATCATACTGCACACCTTGTGGATGACTCCATCCTTGATGTTCATTGCTGACGACCTTTTCATTCACAGGGCAATCCTGTACAGCATCATCTTGCTCGATGCGATGTCTGATGTCGATCTACACAAATTAGCAATACTATGCACAGTAAACGGGTTAGACTCCAAGAAAGATTAAACACGAGAGTGATTCAAAGGCGTATATTCGACTAGTCACAGACATAAAATACATAAGCACACAGACACCCAACATCAAAACAAACATCAAAAACTGCCTACAAAGTAGACAAACCGTTGCACTTTGCGTACGTCTGGGTTGGTGCACTCTTATATTCCGGTATTTTGAAGCCAACTTTTTTGTGATGTGGCGGGCCATGTTATCTCGCGTTTCATTGGTGTTCCTATCGTGGATTTGGGCGCTCCTTTTTTGTCATAGTACGTTAATTCGAGGAATTTCGCTGTTTACGTATAAATGTAGAACGAAATTGAACCTTGATTCTTGATCGCATTTCGAAAGAGCCCTCTGGTTTGTCCATATCGCACTTTTGAAAAGTAATCACAATCAAAATTTTCGCCAATTCTATTGGCTGTTCAATCTTGATGCTTGATTTTCACATAAAATCTTGATTCTTTAGGACCTGCCCTTAATTCATAGAGTCCATGAGACCATGACGTTTATTAGAATTTTTTCAAGCCTCAAATATACAAAGCTTTCTAAATTGAACATAAAATTTGGTCAAACTATCTTTCCTATAATCAATCATCTCCTGTGCTATATCCATCTAATCCAACGATGAACATAACCCGATTGGCAACTTTTAACAGATTAGTTTCACTTTTTGCATTGCAACTTTAAAATATGATACAAGGTTATGTTGTGCCTTCCAGGCTCCACTCTCATCACAGACTCAATTTCTCCCACTCACATCACTCACCGAGTCTCACAATCCCACCGCTAGCAACTCGCTCTAGCTCGACTCTCTCATCTTGACTCTCTCACATTTGCTCACTCTCTCTGCATCTCAGACCTCGGCTGAGCCGACTCTCCTCTCTGATACTAGTGAGGGGTTAAAGACTCCAGACTTGCACGCTGTGTCCTGTGATACTGTGCGTCCGTGTGTGTGTGACGTATGAGTGTGTATATGTGCAGTGCTCTCTGAGAGAGAGAGAGAGAGAGAGTAGAAGGGACAATAGAAACTAATGTGTGTATACAAGTGTGGATACAGACTTATATATAAAAATTCATGCAGACATAATAAACAACAAAGTCCTTTAAATTCTTTTTTTAACAACAAACTAATTTCTGACGATATACATATAGTCTTCATTAAGAGTCAGTATCATGACGTATATCAGACTCATGACTGTAGTAAAAGACGTATGTCGTCCGGACATGTTGAGGCACGTAGCTATCTAGTTTCCGACGGTCTCGACATGCCGTCAGACGTAAGAACTTGTAACGAAACATAAAATCTTGTATTAGGCACAGATAGGTAGAAACAATTGAAGCTAACAAGTTAAAAGTATACTGCCGTTAAGAGGCCTTTGAAAGCAATTGTACATACAACACTGTCATTTTTATTGTTATAATCATTATAGGCCATAGCTCAGAAGTTACCATGATGGCTTAATACGATGTGCTTCAAAGCTGACGATAGAGAGGGAACATCCACTATACAGGGAGACTGAACTCGGATGACTCATTTTCTATCTATAGAGTATGTAGTTAAACACCAACAAATATAAATTCCAGTATATACAATGATTCGTATTCACTCTAGTATGCTGCAGCTGATTGAGAATGCGACAATGTGCAAGTTGAAACCCGTTCGACAGTTGAGCAACTTGAGGCCTGACTCTTGAAAAGCGGGCGTCCGTAAATTTTTAGACAGTACATAGAATATTTACATAGCTATGTATAGTGTAATTTAAAAATACCATTATGTACACGTTTGCTTATATTCTTTTTCTATTCGCGCTCTTGTCAGCAACTGGTTGACTGCCAAAGCTTGGCCAAGCCTGAGAGTGAGGCAATGAGCCCTGAATTTACCAGTGATGTAGAATTGTTGATTAATACTAAAAACGGCCGATTGAAATGGCCGATTAAAAAAAAATGACACAAATATGGTAATTGAATATAAAAATTTAAAATCGTAAGTCATGCTCTGCAGATTGTAATCTGCACCACTCAGAAACTGGCTCTACTTCTCCAATGGTATTTAATTTTAAAAAAACAGCAAAGTAAAAGTGTAATTTTTCTGTTCATTTTTTAAAAATCAATTCAACATAAGTTCCATTTCATCCATTTGAGTTCAGAGTTCAAAGTTCAGAGTTCAGACCATCAATCTAAATAGGTTCTATTTAAAAGTACATTCTTGATTCTGCATACTAATACATATTAGTAGAAATACATATTGCGGCTTCTTTCCTTCTTGTTAGTGGCAATTCCTGATAATTTTGAGATGTTCTTTGTGCGATGTTTTACCGTGTGGTACCAGTCTTCACCTTTCACACAAACTTAATATTTAGATCAAACCGATTACTTGTATATATCAAAGCCATCTGAACTTGGAAATTTGTATATCAGTAACGTCTGTAGTAAGCACAAAGCAATAAATACACTTCTTTTCGAAATACCATTTGTGAATAGGAAATATGAGTGCTAAAATTGCATTAGGTGTAGGGGCTGCGTTAGCAACTGTAGTGGCTGGTGGATACATCGTAGCGAATACCGCGAGCTTCCACAAAGGAGAAAGTGGACTTGGGTCATGTACTACTGCGGAAGAAGCATGTGCCGCTCAGTATGGTGACTACAAAGTGAACCCATTGATAAAGTATGTGTACAACACCAGCACTTATTTTGAGATAAATGGAATGTCACTCCAACCCATAAGTAATTATGCACACACACACACACAGATATATATATATATATATATATATATATATGTATATATATATATATATATATATATATATATATATATATATATATATATATATATATATATATATATATATATATATATATATATATATATATATATATATATATATATATATATATATATATATATATATAGCATATACATAAATATATATGTATATGCTTTTTAGACATATATATATATATATATATATATATATATATATATATATATTTATCTATCTATCTATAAACCCATCTCCTACCCTACCTGCCAATCTATCTGTTTGTCTATCCATATATAGATCTATTTATATGGGCATATGCATAAAAATATATGTGTATATGCTTTTTAAGACATATATATATATATATATATATATATCATATCATCTCATCTATCTGTCTTTCTCTTCTATCTTCATCTGTCTATCATCATCTATCTGCACCCACCCATCCATCACATCTATCTATAGATCCATATATATATATATATATATATATATATATATATGAATATAAACACGCATATGTATATATATGTATATATATATATATATATATATATATATATATAAATATACATTGTATATGTTTGTTTATGAGTTATATATATAATAATATAACATACGCACATATAGCATATAGCATATATATATATTATATGCATAATATGTATAATAATATATATGTGTAATGATTGTATGTTTATATATAATTATAAATATAAAATATATATGTATATTATTCGATATATATAATATATATATACATATATATAACCACAAACATCCATAATGTGCATATATATATATATGTATATATATATTAATTTATGCATGTAAATATATACAATAAAACAGATAAATGTATATATATATAGATATGCCATATAAACATACAAACAATACACATATATATCATCTAATTGAACATATACATCTTTTGGACATACATATATATGCATGCATGCACGTATGCTATATATGTATATATATGTATATACATATACATATATAATAAATAATATATATATATATATACAATATATGTATATAAGTTCATATATCTTGCATATATATCTAGATCTAAATATATATATACATATATATATATTTATATATATATATATATACATATACATATATATATATATTTATGTAAATGTTTATTTATATGAAGTTATTATACACACACACATATATATATATATATATATATATATATATATATATATATATATATATATATATATATATTCATTTGGGACCAGAAAGTGTTTTTTACTTCAAGTTCGAATACCTCACAAGAAACCCTCCGCTTTGTTAGATCCTCAGATGCACTCTTTGTTTTCGCAATGAGCGCGCACAATTGTATAGTTTAAGCTAGTGCCTATATATTGTAATCGGTCTTACTCCAACCGGATATCACATGCATTGAATATGCAGCCGAATAACCGTATTTATGGATTTGAGTTGCTTTTTAGTATGCCATTTATGCTGAGACTATCATGCTCCACTTCTATCACAGCGTGGTTGTGGTAGTCACGGGCGGGAACTCAGGTATAGGCCAGAAGACCGCGCAAACCTTTGCCTTATTTGGTGCGAAGGTAATCCTACCATGCCGTACCATGGACAAGGCCAATAAAGCCAAGGAAGAGATTGAACTGTACTGTGCAGACAAGGGTGTGATCGCCACTGTGGTTCCCATGGTGATGGATCTCAATGATCTCACCACTGTCCAGAAGTTCGGTACTGAATTGGCTAGAGTAGTAGACCATGTGGATATACTAATGTGTAACGCGGGCATTATGGCACTCCGTGAACGCACTAAGACGGTATGTTTGGATATTGGCATCCATGACGTATGTGATGGGTACTCTCTGTGACAGTACAAGTTTTGTCTGGTGTGGATGCTTTTGAGATGAACTGTATACAGGATCAATGCAGAGATGAGTATTTTGTAAAATACATTGGTTCACACTTCCAGGCTCGGATTCTGAATTGAAATTTGCAATTGATCAAGATTGAATTCGCGATAGATTGTCTTACTATTTCTGTTATCAATAAAACATGTTTGTCTATTAAAGTACATTACATTCTCTAATCTCGTATTTTCTATCATATATACATTCACAGGTTCAAGGATTTGAAGCGCAGATTGGTGTAAATCATCTTGGCCACTTCGCCCTATTCCGAAATCTAATCGGGTTGTTGAAGAAAGCTCCCGGGGGTTCACGCGTTGTGGCGGTGTCATCTATTGCACACTATTGCGCTAAGAATACGGATTGGATCTTTCATCCAAAATTAGAACTTGCCGAATATGAACCATGGTATGTAGAGGATTCTTTTATATTCCCATTGGTTTACTCAGAATTCAATGTTTGTATTCGAGATCTGATCAATGTACACGACCTACGCCGCATAAGACTGTAGGGAAACTGATTTGACTGTTGTATATAGTATGTATACATGCATTAGCATGTCGTTTCAAAGTATATCATTCGCTATCCGCGTATAGAAAGTTAACAACATTTTCGTGTTGTACTCTTTAAGTGTGGCTAATGGCTACACACATTCATCGGTAGCAAGTGTATCAATTTTCTCACATGTATTTACTTGTTTTCTATGTGCAATCGTAACAAGGTATTTTACAAACCTATAGTTAGTTATTGCACCACGATGGTATAATAAAACACAATTGTTACAGGACTATATTGTAACAAATACACATAATTAATCGCTTACAAAAACAATTGTACCGAATGTTCGTTGTAACAGGGAAGGGTACGGTATTGCAAAGATGTCTAATGTGCTATTCGCAAAGGAACTGGACGAGAGATACGCACAAGATGGTATCAGAGGCTTCTCTCTACATCCCGGAGGCATCCACACTAATTTACAATCGCATGTGCGCATCGGTACCAAGATATTCTGGGCCATTGTGACGCCATTCGTCTTCAAAAACCAGGATCAAGGTCAGTTGATGTCGTCGCTTACGTAACTGAATTTATGATGTATTTTTAGATATCTATATACATGACACTGTTATGTAACCGTGCAAGTCTAAGCCTCATTTACTCGTTCAAAATCATATTCTATTCGTATAGCAGCATGATCTTATGTACATTAAACAAACACTATTCACTTACGATGTATAAACATGTCTATACGCACACACTCTGCCAACCTGATACAAGCATCTCAGGCTTTTCATCGAAATGATATTTCAAATTGGCAACTCTGGTTTGTTTTCAGAATAGTTCTAGAAAGCCGATTACCATTCAAGAGGAATGGATGCACTTATTTGTGCACATAAAAACACATACTGAAGCACAAACGCAGACATACACTGCAACATTATTCGTGTACTGCACTGAGGCGGTGGTGTATATCGGCAAATGTCTCCCAGTATTCCATGCTTGCATAACCAAAAGCAATACATCTTTAGGCATATTTGAGATATATACCTATACGTACCGCCACCGACGGCAATTGGGGAGTGTAATAAAATTAACAGCTATCGAAATGCTTCTGGGTAACCCTAACCCAGATGCGCCTAGGATTATCCAAGCAATCACCGCATGAGCAGGCTCAGATAAATTCGAGGGGCTCAGCCGTTGGCTGAGTACTTAGCGTATGTTCCCTTGCGTACCTTTTGGTTCTAAAGTTTTCGCATATATTGTTACAACAGGTGCCGCAACATCGGTTTTCTGTGCAGTGAGCCCTAAGGCGATGGAACACTCTGGAGAATACTTCTCAGATTGCAACCTAGCAAAGAACACGTACGAAGATTGGATGAACGATAAGGCTTTGAGGGAGAAGCTATGGCAAACATCCGAGCAGCTCACGGAAGAGTTTGTCAATAGCGAGTAATACCTGTTGTCCCTAACAATGTTATTGTGATCCAAGTAAATCTTGTAGTCTTGTCAGAGGATTCTATTTCATTTTTCTCTATACTTGGATTGTATGATGTTGAACTCATGGGATGATGGTTGTGAAAGAAATTCAGCAAGGCACAGAACTGAGGTTAATATCGGGGAATGATCGACACAGTTGTGCCCGAGGAGTATTCAAACAAGCTGCATAAAAATTTGGTCATTATTTATATAAGTACGATTACTTGCACACCCTCCGCCAATCCACGAGAATGTTAGCATCATGCAACACCCTAAATATGTTTGTGAACCTGATCCCAGCTACTAGACTTTGAATGAGTCCGACAATTTATATAGTTGGGCGATTATCTCACTTGTTAGTTTCAGATTGGTGTGCAATTGTGCATGTGTGTTGTGCACATTATGCGTGTACACGTCCACGATTAAACAAAAACTGCGACAAAGACAACGTTCTTTTATTGTTTTTATCCACTCCCGTCCCCACCCCACCCTAAAAGGCAAATTGCCAAAAAGCTTGTAATTTTAAGTATTTATTTACATATTTAGCAGCTGTCTGATGTCTCTGACCATCTGAAATCCTGGCTGCCAGTGCCAGGCCTCCCCTCTAGTAGTCTGCCCGGCCTGTTGTTAGGTTGCCCGGGAGGGGGGGCTGGGCGCCTGGAACCCTTGGACCTTGGCCTTGGGCCTTAGTCCTTTGTCCTTTGGGCATCTACATAGTATGTATGTAAATACCAAGCCTCTTGTTGTTGCCGGCGCCTATGGGCCTTGGCAGAGGGCAGCCTGGGTAAGTGGGCGGGGCGCTACATAACAATTGACATTCCCTTACGCCTCACAGAGTAGACTGTAGATTGTAGAATTCAGTTGAATTTGCATTTTATTGTGAAGGAGTACTCTGTTAACCATTTGTTTATTGGCTGTTAATTTGCTTCGCACATCTCATTTTATAAATAGAAAAGTTAGAGGAGTAAACTATGTTTTATTTTCTGACGAAATTAGTCAAATTACTCAAATGGTGTAACCAGAAACAACGTTTTTTATGATAATACGTATCATACATATATAACTATGTGTATTTATATATATATATATATATATATATAACTATCTATCTATATATATATATATATTTATTTATTTTTTCCTAACAAAAAGCAATATTAATTATGTATAGTTTGTTTATTGTTATCATTCATCTCAGTATCTGGCCCAGACTGACGGCCCGCCCTTCTTCTTGTGTGGGGGCTGACTGGCTGTGGGGGCCCCTGTCCGAGTGGCTGGAAACCCATCCGGACTTTCAGTATATATGTACGCATGTATTTATTCTTTTTATTGCAGCTTCTTTCCCTTTTGTGTGTGGAGTAATTGATGCGTTGTCGTATACATAGGTAGAACGGTACGATGGGACCTTTAATTAACAAATGCATTTCGCATCTGAATATAGATATTTTGGAATTAATTCGTACATAATCAAAGCAGGAAGACATAAATATATGTATAATTTTCCTGTTTTGAAGTACATCAATATTTGAAAATAGGAACTATGAGTGCTAAGATTGCATTAAGTGTGGGAGCAGCTTTGGCAACTGCAGTGGCTGCTGGATATTACGTAGCGAATTCCGCTCAATATCACCAGGGTGAAAGTGGCCTTGGATCATGCACTACCGCGGAGGAAGCTTGTACCGCGGCTTATGGAGATTATAAAGTACAACCTTTGCTGAAGTATGTGTTTTGTACCTATACTCTTAATTGGGGGTACAAGAAACGTGACTTCAAACCAAAGGCGATCTTATTTACTATTCTACAATCTGCACGTGCCATATATATGTATATATATATATATATATATATATATATATATATATATATATATATTATGTATATAATATATATATATATATATATATATATATATATATATATATATATATATATATATATATATATAGTTATATATATATATATAATATAATAATAATATATTATATATTATATATATATATAATAATACTCAATATATATATATATATATATATATATATATATAATAATAATTAATAATATATATGTAATAATATATGTATATATATATAATATATTATATATTATACATATACATATATACA
This sequence comes from Sphaeroforma sirkka, assembly GCA_001586965.3. Classification (NCBI taxonomy): domain Eukaryota; class Ichthyosporea; order Ichthyophonida; genus Sphaeroforma; species Sphaeroforma sirkka. The sequence continues at coordinate 156,172 of LUCW03001780.1, forward strand.
TATACATACATATATATATAATAAAAAGATGAAAAAATACGTGTTATGCGTATGCACGTATGCATAGCCATGCATGTATGCATAATATATACAATCTGTATATATATACGTGCATAAAAGAGGTTCATTATGTACAGACACGCATAATATGTATATATAGCCAATATATGCATGTATGGTAATAACATAATAATATATATATATACATATATATATGTTGACATTTTGATTGACATTGATGTGATGCTAATGTATGTGTGGTTTTTTTGGTTGCGTTTAATTGTTGGGTGTTGATCATATATATAATATGATTATATGTATGTATGTATGTATTATATAATATGTATACATATTAATAATAATAATATATATATATATATAATATATATATATATTATAATAATATTATATATATATAATAATATATTATGCATGCATGCATAATATTACATATGTCAATGTACGTAATGCGTATATATATATGTATATATATATGATGCATATCTATATAATAACATATATATATTATTGTATAATATGTATACAATGCATATATAATATATATATATATTAATAATGATGATATATGATGATGATGATGTTGGTGATGTAGTGTGTATATTGTATATATGACATATGCACGCATATATATATATAATAACAATATAGCAATAATAATATGTATTGTATATATGTAATACATGTAATATTATGTATAATATATATGTATGTATATATGATTATTTAATATATATATATATATATATATGTTGGCACACACTAATGCTTATAAAGATTGCATGTATACAAACATACACACACACACGCACATATATATATAAAATACAGTAGCAATATTGATGATGATGATGATGATGATGATGCGTGCGTGCATATGTGTGCATGTGATGTTTGTCTGTATAAGCGAGTTTTTTTTAACTCAGATTGTGTGTGATATCATATATATATATATATATATGTTCCGTGTAATGCGTATATGCATATGTATATGTAATGTAAACGGAAATGCATATTGTGTGGTTTATATATATATATATAGATATATATATATATAGATATATATATTTGTATATTTATTGATGTATCGATTCCTATCCCAATATATATATATATATATATATATATATATATATATATATATATATATATATACATGTATGTACGCACGTACATAAATATAATATATATATATATGCGTATATGTGACGTGTTATAATGTGATGTCTGATATAACCCATGATGGGGATGTGGTTATATTATTTTATGATCGTAATAATATGCATTAATATATATATATGCGTAAAATATGCATATACATAATAATGATATTACATGTTTGTGTATTGATATATATGTATGTGTTTTATATATGCATATATATATATATATATATATTATATATATATTATATATATATATATATATATATATATAATATATATATATATTATACATATATATTATATATACATATATATATAATATGCATAATATATATATGTATGTATGTATGTATAATATATATATATAATAATATATATATATATATATAATATAATATATATACAACATATACAATGTGCATATATATATATTATATAATATATATATATATATATATATATATATATATATATATATATATATATATATATATTGATGAATTTATCTTCTTATATATGGATTAGTTCATAATTTTTCGGGCCTCTATTGCTATGATATGTTTATTTGATTATATAATATACATATGTTGATAATATCTTAAATATTAAAATATCTGTTCATATATTTTAGTGTATTGTCCTGTATTCTGGGTTATATTTATGTCGTATAAGTGAATATTCGTATCTAAATATATATCGTCGCGCACATATATTCTTTTGTTTCACTTCACTTATTGTAATTGTACAATTTATGATGGAACTTAAACAATTATTTTAAGTAATTAAGACTTCAAACGTTGGTTTGCGTTCTGGAACTCAAAAGTTCTCTTCATCATCGAATGTATCAAGGCTTCTTACTTGAACTCAACTTACGCCGAAACATTCAGCGTCCAGCCTCCTTAAGTATATTATTCTCACTTTTATATATATTCCTTTTTTATTTCGTTCTAATACCCCGAGGAGTAGGTACGATACGGAACATTCTATCGTATTGTTAGAGAGTCTTTTACTTTGAGTCAGAATATATCACGATGAACCATTCATCTATTAGACCCTCCAATGCACTGGTTGTTTCGCAATTCACGCGATTCTATAGTTCAAACTAGAGTGTCTATATTTGTAGTCGGTCTGACTGCAACCGAATATCACGTTCTGCATTGAATAGAGCCGAATATTTGGGCGTTTAATGTTTTGGCTTAATTATATTATCTATCATTTGTTTAGCTTTTTTTTATCATGCCATCTATCCTTTGTTTTTTTTTTTTATCATGCCATCTATCATCAGTGTTGCCCTTTATCACGCCATTCATCATCTTTTTCCTTATCATGTCATCTGTGCTCTATGCTGATACTAATATGTGTTTGTCTTATCACAGCGTGAATGTGGTGGTCACTGGCGGGAACTCAGGCATTGGTCAGAAGACCGCGCAAACCTTTGCCTTATTCGGTGCGAAGGTAATTCTACCATGCCGTACCATGGACAAGGCCAATAAAGCCAAAGAAGAGATTGAACTGTACTGTGCAGACAAGGGTGTGATTGCCACTGTGGTTCCCATGGTGATGGATCTCAACGATCTCACCACTGTCCAGAAGTTCGGTACTGAATTGGCTGGAATAGTGGACTATGTGGATATACTACTGTGTAACGCAGGCATTATGGCTCTCCCTGAACGAACCGAGACGGTATGCATGGACTTGACATAGCTTGTGTGCAATACCCGGATATATATATATATATATAATATATTGTATGTATGTATATATGTAAGTGTAATGTATGTATGTATGCATGTACATGTTGTGTTTGTATGTATGAATTTATACATCATATATATATATTTATATATATTATATATATATATATGTATAATATATGACATATATATATATATATATATATATATCATACATATATATATATATAATATATGTTTATTATATATATATCTATGTATATATATATGTATATGTATATATATATATTATATATATATATATATATATATATATATATATATATATATATATATTAATATATATATATATATATATATATATATATATATATATATATATATATATATGTATATATATATAGATATATATATGTATATAGATAAAAAATATACATATATATGACAGTGTATGTGTATTTTTGGTATTTATGGTGCGTGATGTGGGTATCATGGCACCTCCCTGAACCTCGGATATGGGTGTAGATGGGTTTACTATATCAT
>LUCW03001781.1:0-51796 GCA_001586965.3 Sphaeroforma sirkka
ATATTTAAAGATACCTAAGCCTCCGGAAGGAATGAAAACGAGATAAATATGATTCCGCACTTCACCGATAATTATGAACTTAATTATACAAAAACAGGAAGATTGCAATAACTGACTGGTGTTTAAGTTCTCTAATAGATACATTAGACTTGACAACAAACGTCGACTTCTCTAAGTTAAAGTGTCCTTCACATAACTACGTGAGTTGGAGACACAAAGACGTTGTCCAAACCCAAATCGAAGATTGGTTAAACAGGGTCTAATTGGTAATTATGATGCAACCCCAGTTAGCAAGCTCTCTTAGCGGTCGATCAATATAAATCGATGGAACGTTTTGGTAAAACAAGAGTAGTACTAGACCTGTCGCCAATCAACTTAAATAATTCACAACATAGTTTCCTTACTAAGATAAGCGAGATACTACGCAAAATGGAGGTGCGACTATCTTTCCAAGATAGACACTTAAAAGCCGCATTCTATCAACTACAAATATATGAGCCTCATAGGAAATGCTTTTCCTTTTACTTGGCAAGAAGTACCAGTTTAAAGGGTGCAAGTACCAGCTTCCAACAAGTTATGATGGAACTATTTCCCGGACCTGTCGTATAACGTATCAGTCTATTTAGAGATGATATAGTTATCTTTACAAAGACAGCACATGAACATGCTAAACTCGTTAAAGAAGTCTTAAAGCGACTTAATCATGCTAAACTTAAGATTAACGAGGACAAGTGTTCTTTTTGCTAAAGATACTATACACTTACCTGGCTACAAAGTATCTGCTGCAGGGGTAGAAATTGATCCTGGCAAGAAACAGTTTCTGTTGGATTTATCAACACCAATTACTGGAAGAGATGTGAACTCTGTGTGTGGGTTTGTTAACTTCTTCTCGGATTCGGTACCGCATCTTTCTCATTACTTAAAGCCTTTCAGTCACCTACGGCTGCACAAAGGACCTTTGGGAAAGCTTTGGACTAAAGAATGTGATGATGCATTTAAACTAGTCAAAAGTAAAGTAATGGACGCACCCATCATGCAGTACCCTGTGGATGGTGTCCCATTCAAGTAGCAACCGACGCTTCAGATCGTGCGGTAGGTGGAGTGCTTTACCAAACGATAAATGGTAAACCGCGCTACATACAATTCTTTAGCAAGAGTTATAATAAGAGTCAACGGAATTACCCTACCGTTAAACAAGAGCTCCTTGCTATAGTTACTGCGCTAAGACAGTTTAAAGACTACCTTTATGGAAGTTGCTTTACTGTCGCCTGTGATCAAAAGTCTTTAACATACTTAAAAGATATGAACCCTGATTCACAGTTGGTGAGCCGCTGGCATGACATTATTGCCAAGTTCGCTTTTAATATAACACACATACCAGGAATACATAACCATCTTCCTGACATGCTCTCTCGACTTGTGCCCGACTACCAGAAAACAGTCAAGGAGTTATTAGCAACCGATTGGATGCTAAATAAGAAATGGTTTAACCTCGCTCAATCACGATGGGGTCCATTTACTGTTGATATGTTCGCCGCAGAACATAACAAACAGGTTTCTGAATATAGGTCGTTGACTCATCCTAAAGGTGATGCATTTCAGCTTGACTTATCAAAGCATAATGCGTGGGCTAACCCACCTTGTCAACTTATCGCACAGTTGTTAAATTATGTTAATATTACTAAATCTACCATTACGCTGTGTTGTCCCTTACGTAACTCCTGACCCATGGATACGTGATTTAATTAATATGATTCAAGACGAACCTATTTATGTCGACCGTGAAACCGACACGTTCTTGTATCAGGGATCCTATTCTATTAAGAAGACAACTTGGAAACACACCATTGTTTGTCGCATCGGTCCTGCAGGTACCACTAAGTGGAAACCCTCAACCGAATTCTTAGCTAAACTAGAGGAGTCTAAAGAGTTTGAACAAAAGCTCAAGACTCGTACAACACATGCACCCAACAAGATCGTAAAACATGACTAGTCGAGGTAATGCCGATTGAAACGGCATTAGATCGTAAAACAAAGATACTTTAATCTAATGTTGTTAATTACGTATCTCCTGAGTCTCGCACTCCCTCCTGATACTGAAGTTGCCCTATCTAACGGGTCTATGGTTCATCCAGCCAGCGTTACACAGAATCTGACAGACTTAGAAGACTTAGCTCTCGAGTAGTAGAGTTAAAATAATACATAATTTAACTCATCGAGCATATGAGCATACTTATAAGATGGCTATTCGTGCAGGGCTTGATCACCCGGCGCTGAAAGAAACCATACGTGAAGTATACCGACGCTGTACTGATTGTGAAAAGAACCAGATCAAGCGATACGGTTGGGCACCCCTAAAAGTGTGACAGAAGACCAACCGATGCGCCGAGTCATGGTCGATTTGGTTAAACTCCGCGATCCAAGCATACTGGCGATGTATATATCTGTCATTTCTTATGTGTGGCTTCGGGCTATAACTTGCTTTATGCAATACCGAACAAACGTCCACAAACAGTGGCAGAATTATGCTATCACGTCTTTAATGACTTCGGTTTCCCCGAGTACTATGTTCTGATAACGGTAGTGAGTTTTGTACCAACGTAATGGAGGCACTTATACTCGTATCAGGCATGACCCATAGGCGTGGTGTTCCTTACAAACCTCAAACGCAGGGTGCAAATGAGACACGTCATAGAGAACTTAAGAAACTCTTGCGTACCGCATTAGACGACGTTGAGGATATGTGGCCTTATCATTTGAAATGGGTTCAGACTCAAAATGAATAACTGCATGAATCCTCAAACTGGAACACTCCGTTTCACTATTTCTTTGGCCGCTATAGTGAATTACAAGCAACGTTTGATAAAACTGCGCCCGAGAAACACGCTACCCCGTGGCTACAAAGATCGATCATATGCAGAACGTTGTTTACCCCTGTTTACTCGAGCACAAGAATCGCGTCCTACTTAAAGCGTATGACCGATGGAATAACACTAAGAACATTGTTCAGTTCAAAGTCGGCGATTACGTTAACATTATAAATCGAAACGCCAACGTTACCGAACTCTCTTCTAAGACGATAGGACCTTTTGTTATTTCCTACCATGATGAGAAGAGTGATACTTACGAAGTGAATAACATTGATGGTACTAACGCAACCAATCTAGGCATTCACCGTATCCCTACCTCCGAACTCTCATTCGCTCGCTCATTTGATTCTGATATACCAGTTATGGAGTCACAAGTCAAAGATATAATTGACAAAAAAAAAATCCGAAGACGGTTACACTTACTACAAGACCCGTTTCATGGATGGGACAGTAGCTTGGCTAACCTCCGATGCATTTCGTGAATCTCGCGACTTTCTTCGTATCTTTAATAAGAAATGGAATAAGCGTTTACATAAGAACACACGAGATAAACGAAAAGGGTTTCCTCAGGTGACTACAAACCCTGACGGATCTGAAATTCCCTATTTGCCACCTACTTCCTACGTGACTAAACTTTCTGATCTGCTTACCAACAGTGCAGAAAATTGTTCAAACTTACTTACTAATGAAGAACAGCCTTTGGCTAATACCTTACCAAATAATAAACGTAAGGCGCCTACATCGGAAATGGTTACTGGACCAAATACTAAACGACATAGAGTACAACATGAGTCTTGAACTCGTACATATAGGCACATACTTACTCGATAAGTCATGACCGAAACCGTTTTTACTTTGGTTTTCGCTTTACCAACTAGATCGTATCTTAACGTACGTTCGTAATTCTAAAAGCTACTGGGGGCTATGTAGAAATACGGCCTCCGGTCAGTCTAAAATATCAAGATCAATTGAGATAATACATTGGTTTTTATTTGTATTTTAAATAATTTAGTACAAGCTCTTTTTCCAATATTTCCAAAGTGTTCTAAATTCACTTTGATGGCTCCAATAGCCTGAGTATTTGGTATGACTCATCTACTTGGACCTATTTGAGACATTAGTAGATGTAGGATATTATAAACTATATTTTATAATCTCCGAACTACTACTTATAGATTCTGGTCCTCCCGCCAATCTCCAAAATCCAATAAGTCTTTTTCTTTCTTTAACTTTTCTTCAGATGGAACTTTATTTATATCAGCTAATGTATTAACGTGACTTACGTTATTATGTCTATTTACAAATTAGGCATGTGGTCATGAACACTTAGTACTTCTAGTGAAAATTATTCAATAAAGAACAGCTAGAGGTATGCCCTGTGTGATCGAGGATATTTAGGCTCTTAACAAGAGGCAGTCCCGATCATTCTTACACAAGCTACCACTGCTAAATCCTAACTGACTAAATTGTATTTTAGTTTAATATAGTTTGAAACCTAGTAATTTCCATTGAAGTTTACAGTTTGAGGTCAGATTTGCGTCCCCACGTATCAATGTCATCTAAGAAGGGCTGGAGCGAAACCGACCGAGGAGCTTGGACCGATTTAAGGTTTTAGGGTTTTGAGCTTGGGCCGAAATTATGCTAGCGTGACAGCTAATGAATCCATGTAGATAAAAAAGAGCTGGGGGCCGACGATTGAGCCTTGTAGGATGCCATTTATTTTATAAAATAGAGACGAGAGCGTGCCGCGGTATGTCACTCGGGTAGGGACCATCCCAAACAGCGCGCGGAGGCAGTTGATCCAGTTTTCGGGCATTCCAGCGTGGCGCAGAAGTACCCATAGGCGTGGGAGAGCGGCCTTGTCGTATGCCTTAGTTATGTCCAGACAGGCGTCGTTCCACTCCTCTTCTGACTGTGTCTCAGATTCCATGGCGGCAAGTGCTTGGGTATGACAGGAGTACCGTGATTTGAAGCCAGCTTGGGTAGCATGGGTAGCAGAGCCGGGGTGGCTCGTAATCAGATCAAGAAAGTACTTTTCAAAGATGCGTCTGACTATTTGCGTAAGCACGATGAGGCGGACGTCGGCTGGGGAGGCGATATCTGCATCGGCTTTCTTTGGGCGCGCTGTCAGGAGGCTGCAGTTCAGGGCTGCAGCTGAAGGTACCCGCCTTCAGTAGCTCAGTGAATGATTCGGCAAGGAGTCTTATCAGTGGGCTATTGGCGTCGGGGCGTCCTAATGTCCGGCGTTCGGTAGAGCGCTCCACTGCAGCCTTTAGGAGGAGGATGTGGATCCCGTCGGGTCCAGGCCCCTTATTGGGATAGCGTAGTACTGCCTCCATTACATTGTCGGGGCCTATGGTGGAAGTGACATCGGGAGAGGGTTCGGTATCCGGTGGAACCACGTACGGGTTTGTAGAGTTGAATAGGTCCTCAAAGTAGCCAGCGAGGGTAGCGCCTGTGTCATCGGTACTCGGTATGCAGGGGTGGCGCGGAGACCGTCGTTGGTACGCAATATATTTGAACATTTGAGAATTGCTTTGGGCGGTCAGACATGGGCGGAACGAGCGGTTTGGCAGCCGCTGAACCCAGGGTCTGTTTAAGTCATAATAGAGCCCTCCAAAGATTTGTGGGTTAGTGGCATAGCACCAGATGCGGTCGAGGATCCGTAGCAGCCCTTTCGCTGGTCTCTGCAAAGTGAGATACGACCGTAGTAGGTTCTGATACGCCCGGATTTCAGCTTGGAATAGTCTAGTCAATACTAATACTTCAGCTAACGGTCTAACTTTTCCCAAGCTAATGTGTGGCGCCCTCAATCCCTGGGCAATGAACTTTTTCACGGTCTACAACCTGTTCACTATCCTCGTGAGAAGTTTATGTATGCCTCGGTAGTAATATAACCAAAAGGACTCAATTTAGTATGTTTGAAATCATAATTACTTCAGTGGGTGTTTGCCAGTGGAGTAGACGGCAATTGCTGACCGAGACATCGAGACTGCTCAGAAATTGGTGACTATAACCCATGCTAATTTGTCTGCCTATTTATATCTCAAAATTGTGTAGTAAATTAGCTAAGAACTTGCTAGTGCTAAGCTAGCTGCTCTTTGATTTATACCTACAAGTGGCTTAATATACATCTACTTTTTCACTGCAGATACCTGGAGGTCAACCCAATGATTCCACAATTGCCGATGGGTTCCATTGACAGGGCAGCATCTCTAAAAACTTTGTATGTATACCAGATTATTATCCTGCTAGTGTATTTGAATCAGCAGCGCACATAGCAATTAACAAACTGCACCACTTTTCCGGCTGAAAGAAGTGAAAACTTTCAACTCTTGCGGTTATGTATTTCGAGGTCGAACTTGTGCGTTCAGAAGACGATGCTCTTTTACCAACATTGGGACTTACATCTATATGTGTTCACTGGCGTTCTCATTTGCGATGTGATTATGATATATCTCATTCATAGCACAGTTGAAGTGTGCTTGACTCTTCCGGAGTACATAAATGAGTACAACGACTACTATTTTCAAAAGAGTACGAAAGATACACCTAGACCTCCTGTCACACAAAGCCACACCGAGGAAAATCCAATCGGTCCAAAATTACGGTTGTGGAGAGTACTACGGCTCCTGACCCTTCAAACACCGGTCCACGGCTTGACATTAAATCCGGCCAGCGCGTACTTATAGCACAGACAAGATGTAAGCTCATGTATTGCCCTGTAAGTTATGAATACTAGTATACGTCACGTCACTAGAAGATTAAACATTTCTCACTTCAAATACCTACCTTGGTCCAGGTGCCCAAATGTTTTCAGATGCACATGCGCACCGAATATTGATACAACTATCACTTGATAAGCTGACTCATAGGTCTCATCTAGCACCGACAATCAACTTGACTGTATCGTATGTGCTATTGAACGTGTCATCAGGTTTACGAGACAAAAGTCGTATATTTATAGCGTTGACTAGCAAAGTTGTGACTACAAATGCCTACCTATGTGACTGTACTATGAAATATTCAAGTATGTTCGTAATTTGCGGAGAGCGTATAATCATTGACAAACAGTACTTTTTTGCATGCTTGCCGACACCTGTACACAGGGTATGCTCGTGATTTCGAGTAAATAATCCTGGTAATGAGTGCACGTTGATGAATCCAATGATTTTTTTAAATTTCAAAATGTGCTTCTTATACGTAGGGTTGTTGTGGGCCGTAATGAAAGTGAGGATAAGTTGTTTCTTACTGCCTTTGTAATTTTTTTTTCTTTAAACTGATTTACCTGATAGAGATATAGTTGTCCGTGGTGATTGTGACCTTACTGCGTTGAAGGGGGTTTTCCCAGACGAGAATTCGCACCTTCGACATAAATGGAATAATACCATCTTAGTTTCAGAACCTGACAACAGTCATATATTATTGTATGTGGACTATATCAAGATTACATTGATCATGGCAATTTACTCTAATTGTAGAATTGCGGACGATGTACAGTACAAGTTATCCAAGCAATGTATCATACAAGTTATCCAACCCATTGTAATCGTAGTCGTCCACACCTGTGAAATAACAGTGCTATAAAATAAAAAAGCTTGAATATGATATATCATAAAAAAAAACAAAAATATTGTAAATCATCCCTAATCTTAAGTTACTATCTTGGGATTTTATTAGAAAGCGGCTTTGCACTTAAATACATTCCAGATTCGGAAACTGTAATGTCCTTGAAATGTATACTTTGCGCGTGCACATCGATCCTTTCAGGCCCGCAATGTCAATAAGTCCTCGAGATATCAGTACACTCATTTGCCTTTCTGGGTGCTAGGACAGACTCGGTGCAGACTAGCGCTTGATATCATCTCCCCCAAAAGAATTATTAGCTTGCATTCAGACGTTAGGGAGTTCCAAGTCGATATTTATTTCAGGCGCATAAAGTCGAACAAAAAGGAGGGAGGGAAGGGGGGGGGGGTTGAGGGAAATAAGAGGTATTTTTCTTCTCTTCATTTTCCTCTTATTCCATAGTCGAGACCATAATTGACCTCTTGCCTTTTATACATAGCCAATTATTCAAACACTGCCGAAGTTGTATAATCTTTGGAAAAAAGGATATCTCAATATCTTGTACACATATATAGAAAGAAATAAAGTATCTAAAACCGTATTACACATATATAGCTTTCTGTATGCACACGGTGATGCATTGATTTCTCCTAAATTATACCGATTATTGGTATATTCACTCTGACAACTACATGTAGTGCGTTGGTGCATCTACAGTACAATTTTAAAAGTGCCAGAGGTGCGAAGTGACAGAGATCAGAAGAAAAAAAGGGGGGCGGATTCTCTAAAACAAATAGCCACTTGGAATCGCCTTATCTATGAAACTCTAATATATACGATTGCAATTTTGTGTTTGAGGAACGCTTTAAAGCTTCTCGTTGTAATGTTCCAGTGCGGAATCCACTTTATATTGGCTATTGGATTTATTCAATGAATAACAGTTCGGCGCAGTGTAAATCTCTTTCAGCGGCACCAGTGGGACATAGTATGTAGTGTAGGGTTCACTTGCAACATCTATTACAACTGGTTTCCACTTGTAGGCCCTGAACGATGTCCTATGGGTGAGATTGCCTCTGTATCAACGTACGAGGCTTGGCTTGGTTTCAACTCCTTTCTACGAAGAGGAGCAAGGACCATCTGTGACGGTAGGCTACTGCAGTGTTGTACATCGGTACTTTGTATTCCATATCTTCTTGATCTTTAAGGCATGTTTGCAACTTTATTAACAAGCTAATATAGTTAGATCATCTCTCCCGCGCACTGTCTTTTTCTAGCAGGATCCAAACAACTCAAGCATTTGTTTGGTATACAGAAAGTGTTGAGGAGAGCGTAGGTTGAATACCAGATCACTATTTACCAGCTCTGGTTTTGTTGATACAACAGGCTAAAAAAAAATACAAATAGCTTTGACACTATTTGTTCGCATGGTGTTTTCTTCTACACTCATGGGTTTTGTAGGAATGTACATTAGCGTGTTCGAAACAATGCTGCCCCCCCCCTTTCGGTCGACAGCCACCGTATCTTGAGTATCAGGACTTTTAGTAACATTTATTATCTAAAAATAAAAAAAACTATGGTGAACCGAGTAGGCAGAATAAGGGAATTTCTACTTTTGGCGGGAATCCTAGGCTAGAATAGGCCAGAAGAGAGCCGGTAAATAAAATAAATAATTAGATCTCTGATCGTCGATCGATCTTGCTAGATATTTATTCCAATTTTTATAAACTAGGCGTATCGATACACGTAAACCTATTTATATACTTTATTCAGTCTATGACTGGCATGTGCTGTCCGATACGCATTAGGTGTCGTGTGTGTAGCGGTGTACATGTAGTCTAGCAGTATACATACAGTGTAGTAGTCAGAAGCACTCCCGTACAGTGCTTTTGTGTGTGTCCATTGACAGTTGTGCGTCAGACTGATCAGCTCCGTACACTTACGTGTGCTTGGCGCCAACTGCAACATGTTCTTCAATCGCAAAGTTGAGCTGGTGGACACCTCTGGCCTACACGGTCTATCGTTGGGGTTTGATTTAGACCCCAATTCACTCTATACGTATCTTGAGAACATATCCAAAGGAGAGACAAATGGCTTACCACCCCCTGCAACTTGTGAGTTGATTAAGTCTTTACTCGATGTCAAGCAGCAGCCCGCGCGGCGTCGGCCAAGGAGGCCACGAGTTATGCAGAACTATAACCGTAACACCGATAAAATAGGAACCATGACCAAAGGTAGGCAGAAGATGCACAGGCATACATCCACTGGACTATTCGTTTGGATGTCCTGTAGATGTACGAACAAAGTAATGTACCTTGCATGTACACGTGATGATACACATGCATCTTTACACGGATACCTCTTTTGTTTGATTATTCTATAATAGTGTTATTCTATAATAGTTCGTACAAATAGACACTTTGATTTACATTAGAGAACTGAAGTTTCCACATAGTTCGCGTGTCTAATTTGCAAAATTTTCAATACGTATGAACGTGTTGTAATGGTGTGCCACTACACATGGACATACACTAATCTGATACAACGCACACTCTGAGTGTTTGCCGCATGTTTAGCTGGGGCTCATCATGTGCCAGTGCTTATGAACTCCGATATAATTCATCACAAACGATTGAATATATATGTTACGTGTACACACGTTCAGATAAGAATTGCAGATAGCCTATCCCACAAGCACTCGTGACGACTTGTTAAAGCGTTGGTATCATGAACGTGTATTCAAATAGGGGTAGCTGCAAGGACATATTGTAGTTTATTTATCATAAATGCACACGAACGAGCCGATCTTAGTGAATTCTCTGCTTGTGAGTGTTCGGGTTCGAAAGCGCGAGGGATGTCGTATTCAGAAGTATACACAGGCAACACACATGTCAATCTGGATAAGCATGTGAGCATAAATATAGCTATGCATCTTCAAACATGTTTTGCAAGAACATATTTTGGTTTATTTATCATAATTGCACACGAACGAGCCGATCTGAGTGAATTTTTTGTTTGTGAGTCTTCGAGTTCGAGTGCGCGAGATCGTATTGAGAAGCATACACAGGCATCACATACGTCAATCTGGATAAGTATGTGAGCGCAAATATAGCCATGCATCCTCAAGCATGTTTTAGGGTTCAGCTAAACCCGTATTGGACGCAAATATAGGCAAAGTGATTTCCTACGTGTACTTTGCTAACACATCTTTACCAGATTCTTGTACTTGGGCGTGTTTGTTAAATCCACATTTGCAACTTTTATTTGAATGACAAATAGAGGGACAAACATTTGTAGCGCGTCGTGCAGTATCATCTCAAGAGTATCCTGTATTGCAAGCATCAGAGGATTAGCCATCTCACCTTAGGTATCAGTATATCAACAGTCTCACCTTAGAACTCCAGCAGTTCCAAATGGATCTCTAGCTACGTACTTGCATACTCATCTTTTGGTACTTAGTTGGAAATGCTTGCACGTAATTATGAACCTCAGGTCGAGTGTTTGTGCTTGTATTATAAAATCCACATGTGTTCGACTACATATACATTTGCGATACTCAGCAATATTTCTTGCATGACTCACACCGCTGCTTGTTTAGTGCTGTTTAGGAAGCCTCGCCCATTTCTGCGTCACACATTAATCTGTACCTCCAGATGAAATAGACGTTCAGTATATGCCCTTATCTCTGCGTACATCCACACATGGCTGCCCATATCAGCGTGTTCATTGTATTGCATCGTCTGGTACTCCGTGCACCTCTGCCAAGGCTCACACTTATTCATACCAAGTTCCATCGAAACACACATCTACCACACCCTCCCTTATACATAATCTCACACAGTGTACGTCAGCATGCCATACAACACACTTCTATCACAACCTCCCTTATACATACTCACACACAGTGTACGTTAGCATGCCATACAACGCACTTCTATCACATTCTTCCTTATACATACTCTCACACAGTGTACATTAGCATGCCATACAACACACTTCTATCACACCCTCCCTTACACATACTCTCACACTGTGCAGAGGCGATGGCTGATCTTCTGGAGACGACGTCTACTCTGTTGAGGATGCGTGTGAGTCGTCGCAAGGGCTTAGCGCTGGTGGTGATTGCTGAGTTGGGTGTGAATCTGGCGTATCTGGAAGATCACTTGCCGTGGCCCATAGTACGAGCGCTGCTATGGCCTCTGCAGGGGACAGGTGGGTTGTGTGTGGGAGTGGGGTCATGTGTAGCACAGGTGGGTTGTGTGTGCTAGTGTGGTCATGTGTAGCACATGTGGGTTGTGTATGGGAGTGTGGTCATATATAGCACAGGTGAGTTGTGTGTGGGAGTGTGGTCATGTGTAGGAGTGTGGCCGCGTGCAACTGGAGCGCGTGGGAGACTGTTCCGTTGAGTGTAGATATGTTTGTGAGAAGGTCTGTGTGTCTGATTGTGTGAGTGGCAGTGCTGTATTCGGAGACCAGGGCTGTGTGAGCATATTGGGCAGTACATCTGACATACGTTGTACAATAAGCGTAGCGCCACTAGGGGAGCTTGCGTTCTTCCAAGTGGTTCAGGGAACGGATTTCATTCTTTCACCTTCACTCACCCGCTACATGGGCAACTACATCGAAGTGAGTTTAGCAAACATCAAATGACCGGCGCGAATCATGTACGATTGTTGCCGAGGCAGGCATATACGGGACACGTAAGCGGCCGAAGTACTCACATAAGCGGTTGAATGTGTCACACTATTCGTAGACACCGATTTTAGGGTTTAAGGGTATTAGGGTTAGGGTTGAGGGTTTATGGATATGCAAAGGGACTGCTGTCCGTAGGACAATTGAGTGCATGTTACATGTACGTATAGTATCTACACACTCCAGCAGTAGTGATTAATCTCCGTTAATCCCCATTCCGTAGAACCACCCTCCGGGGCCACGACCAAGGTGTTCAGCCGAGAATGGAGTGAGACAGATCTTGAAGTAGGTGCACTGTACTACCACAGATGGGTCCTGCGCGCCCTGGAACGGGGGACTGTATCGCCCATACTTCTGATGCCCCGCACGCCCAACATCAACACCAGCGCCTCCACAGGTGTACACGAACAAGACACGCCAGAGCCACTCTCGCTCACACGAGTACTGGGACTGGATATGCCAGAGATGCCGACCCCACCGGCCACCCCACGCCACACACACGCACCGGACGACCCGGGCTTAGGCGGTGGCCTAGGCGCAGAGGGGATTGTGGGCGTTGGGGGCATCACGCCTATAGGCAGCCCTGATACGAGCGACGCGGAGAGCGACAGTGGAGGGCATGACAGCGACACAGACGAGGTGTGGGTGGGCACAGGCGGCCGAGTGTTTGAGGACGCCGAGGACGACGAGGCCGAGGCCGCGGCTTTGGCCAGGACCCCGTGTGTGGGGTGCAGGGTTTGGTGTGTGGGAGTGAAGGGTTTGGGTGTAGGGTTTGGTGTGTGGGGGTGTAAGCTTTGGTGTGTAAAGGTATAGGGCTCGGTGTGGGGGGGTGTAGGGTTTGGTCTGTGGGAGTGTAGGGTTTGGTGTATGTGCGTGTAGGGTTGGGTGTGTGGGGGTGTAGAGTTTAGTGTGTGGGAGTTTATGGTTTGGTATGTGTGGGTTTAGGCGGGCTGGTATTCTTTTGACCTTGACGTGGCTATTAGAAGTGGAGTGGTGTAGAGAGAGGGTGTATCAGAGCGCCAGTCCGCGTACATACCCCAGCAATCTTCGCGTGGGGTACTATTTGATCGACACAGTGTTGGGCGAGTATTTTGGTCTGTGTATTGTATTAGTCTATCTTGGTCTGTGTGTTGTGTTGTTAGTCTGAATAACCGCTATGCGTGGCAATTTTTTATATCGAGGCTTGAATGGATTGTTTCCGTTGTTGTTAGTACCTCTTTTGACTGTATCGAGATTGATTTATCTAGTGTCCCCCACGTTCTCATCGTTTTACGTTTGAGCGAGACCATTACACATGATCTATGTCGATATGTCGATAAGATGTGGAAACACTATGTCTACAGTCCGTTCGACTTGTCCTAACAATTTAGACCGCTTCAATCTGCTGATGTTCAAGCTTGGTTGCATTGGACTCTCTTTGCCCCAACGGCTTGCCCCAACCCCACTGATTCAGCAGTAGCTCAGTCCCTGTCAGTACCATGCACTGGCCCAACATCCGCACCTGTCCAGTTTCTATGGGACATACATTCACTTCGTATCACCGTTCCTTTGCATGCGAACAGCTGTTAGCAGGTGCGAGTGGGTTGGACTTGGGCACTGCACACCACACACCGGACATCAGCACTCTCGAGGACACCTCAGCTGACATCGCAGATACGTCGGTGCGCAGAGTGTCTGACTATGTGGAGAAGTACATCGGAATGGCCTCCGAGGTTGTCAAAGAGGAGGGGACGGATCGGCCAGGTGAGACAATTAAAGAGGAGGGGCGCTCGGATGTGCTGGTGCCCCTCTGGCCGGGGTCGTCGCGCAAGGTGTCGGCGAAGGTGTTGTGCGTGCAGCTGCTGTATGAGTTGGGGAGATTCCACTCATTCCGCAATAAGTAAGTGTTGATGGATGCACAGGGCGGGTGTCGTTGGGCACCATGTACCTCTGCACCAGCGTCCATTCGCTATAGTATATGCCTGTTGTTTGATGTAGTATATGTAAGTTGTTTGATATAGTATATGTATGTTGTTTGATATAGTATATGTATGTTGTTTGATAGAATATATGTCTGTTGCTTGATATAGTACATGTCTGTTGTTTGATAGGTGTGGTGTGCTTGTTTTTTAATGTGTAACTAACATTATTCCCTCTGGCGTGTGCCTTTGTATTTGTATTTCGATTGGATTTGTTTGCATTTGCATTGGTGCGTGCGATACATAGTGCGCAGTGCTGAAGTGGAGTTGAGATGCGTCAAAGCATGACCGCTCTTGGGAGTGGTTGCTGATTGTGCTCATCTATTAGAAAGTCAATAGGTTGTTCAGTCTGTTGTTTGCTACGTTGAGTGGAGTGTATCCATAAGCGATTTACAGCCTAGTTTTCTTTGTCATTGTTTTGTATGTTTCTTGGGGCAGAAGGTGTCCTACGATGCACCCGAGCTCATAGTGGACCCATTTCCAATGACTCCAACACAACAGACGATACTCTAGCTTATTAGACACATACACACACACACACACACACACACACACACACACACACACATATATATATATATATATATATATATATATATATATATATATATATATATATATATGTATATATATATACATACATATATATATAAATAATAATATCTATATTCAACAAGTATATAGTTTCATCCAGAGCTCACTTCGTTGGCATCTAACCAATGTACGTGTTCTTGCAGCTATCAGAAGGCGTACGAGTGCTTCTCTCGTGTGCTGGACGTGTGGAGGGACGTGTGTGAGTTGCCAGAGGAGGCTGATGAGCATCACCGTATCATTGCATTTAGCCTGGAAGATGCCACCAATTGGATGCTTGCGGTGATGCACATGTTGCAGGTGAGGTTTGTTCGTGGTTGTTGTGTACTATAAAGTTTTAGGGTTTAGAGTTTAGGTGTTGCTGCGTGTATAGCGGTCTACGTAGATGTCTTGATGTAGCCTTGAGCGGAAGCATCTGGGAATGCCTATAGTACATGTTACGTGAAAGCATTTGACGAGAGTTCATGTAGGTAGAGCATTTACATATACAGTCCACGAGGAATTTTTAGGACTCTGCTATGGGATACGGTTGCAGCATGCCGATATATCATGGATTCTTGTATCGGAGGTTATAGTACTTGTTCACACAAAGCCCTTGCGTATGTAGGTTATGTGTACCAATGTATGAAATGAATTGTCTACTGTGTCTACGTATGAATGCAGTTATTTTGACTGACCTTTGAATTCAACGTTTTTTGGGCATGCATTTACACTTTGCGAGTGTGCATGTGTAATATTTGCTTTGCCTGGCTACATACTGCTTCAAATCGTTGAGCATATTTGTCGTCTCATTTATTTTGGAGTGTATGCTATAAGGGGCAAGTATGCATATGCACGCACTATATGATTGAGTTGGTCAGGTTGTTCCTCAGTTGGGTGTCTGCCTTGAGCTACCATCACTGTTGGCTCTGTATAGGCTAGTACTCTACGCAGTGGGATCAGGTAATCATGTAATGGTAGTCCCATGTGCTTTGTTTCCGCACCGTTTTGGGGACTTCTGTGGCATTTGGTGCATGCTATTGGGATCAGGTAGTGATTTAGTGGTAGTCACATGCGCTTTGATTCCCCACCATCTTGGGGACGTCTGTAGCATTTGGTACATGCTATTGGGATCAGGTAGTTATTAGTGGTAGTCCCATGCGCCTTGTTTCCCCACCGTCTTGGGGACGTCTGTAGCATTTGGTGCATACTATTTGGTAGGCTGTTGGATGCTTATGCTAGTGGGTGAGCTATCGAGTACTTGCTGTGCGATGTCTTTTTGTGCCATTGGGAAATGTACCACAGTCCCTTACTTATCATCTGCGCTGTATGGTTCGTCGGTCTGCCGGAGGTGTGTTCGAAGAAAGAAACTTGGTTTATAACGGTAGGTATATCTTGAATGGAAGGAGCCTATGCATAGGATATGGCATTTAAAGCTGCTCTCTATGGAAGGTATCATTAGACTCAGAGTACACACATCCCCACTAACCCTCTCATCGGACAAGTAACTGACTTTGGTAGTAAATCCAATGCAGAAGTCTCTCACACATCGCGTCATACAAATCTATTTAAAGACACAACGACCCCTCTCATATCGCATTGTACGGGCGCAGCCACTATCACCTGTCGTGTCTGATATGCACACGCATGTACTAACAAACAGCGATACTATAAACAACACAGACAACACCACAGCCAATGTCATTGGTATGTTGGTTGTGCGTTTGTGGTTATGTTATGTATGCACATCCCATGCGCATCGCACCAACTGATCATTGCCCTGTTGCGAGTCATAGCCCTAATGTGTCATGTGAAACACCGTACAGGGCGATGACGCGCCGCCCACCGTAGACTGTGCCGCTGCGGTGGCGAACTCGAAACAGGGGCCAAGTGATGCCGATCTTGGGCCTATTGGAGGGGGTCTCGGACTTCAGGCAAAAATGGCACTGCAGATATATGCACAGAAGTACATGGGTAGGTAGCTGCTTGTGCTTGTCTAATGCGCCGGTGTGATAGAGCGTCAGCGTTGTGTGTTACGTGTGGTTGTAGTGCGAATGTCATGGGTGTAGTTATGTAGGCTGTACTGCACTTACATGCACTTGATTGTACACACATACACTCGCTCACACACACACACTGGACTAACTTCAATCACACAGACGTGGAGAAGACCTTTATAGATGACACTTTGACCGATGAGCTGTCAGATGCCTTCCGCTACAGTGTGCAGTGCGAGAGCGACTACTGGGCTGACATGGACCTCCCCGGTGACAGCAGCAGCACCAACGATCCCAAGAAGGATGACAAGAAAACTAAGAGTGATGATAACAACACCAATAACAACACCAACAACAACAGTAGTGGGAACAAAGTACATACACAGGACAACACTGAACAGACAACGCACAGCACTGCCGACAGCGGCCACAAGAGCCACGCACTGGTCAGCTGGGGCTGGCGCATGCGCATTCTCAACGCTATCAAGGGAAGCATTTACAACCGCGTATGTACACGGGCGGCACACATGCACACGGAGAGCATGGAGCGGGAACGAGACGGATGTGTGTGTGTGTGTGCAGTGGTGCTTGCGAATGTAGCGTTAACTAGTCAGGTTTTGTGGTGTGTGGCGCTGATATGCAGCTGTAGCGTTTCTTGTGGGACCACCTTGTTGGGCTATTGACGATTGCTGTGTGCGTGTTGCAGCCGAGCTCAGTTATGCAAGTGCGTTTACGCAGTCTGAGCGGTGTGTATTATAGATGCGAATTAGTGTGACAATGTACTGTACTAACATAAAACTAGTTCCTTCTCTGCGCTTGTTTCATCATTTATGTTTGTTTTGCGTGTGTACAGCGGTGGTTTAGTGTGACAACGTACTGCAATGGCATGAAATTAGTTTTTTATACAAGGTTTCATGCTCATTTGTGTTTGTTTTAGCTGTGTGCAGTACAGTTATGAATTAGTGTGACAACGTACTGCACTAAAATGAAACTAGTTCCTTCTCAGCGATTGTTTCCTAATCTCTGTTTGATTCTACAGACTTCTGACCCCGCGATCTTCCACAACATGAACGAGACCCAATGCAAAGCCGCCATGGTCTACTTCCTCACAACCTGTGATCAGCTGAGAGCGAAGTACCGCACTTTAAACCACACCCGGGCCAATGGTAAGTGCAGAGAAATAAAGCACGCGAACCCAACACCAAGTGTATATCGGCTGGAACAGCATGTATATATTAAGTATATCACTAAGTGCATATTAAATATATCACCAAGTGCATATTGGAGTGTTGATATAGTGGTGTTATAGTGTTGTTATAGAGTAAGCTGTTATACAGTATGCCTTCTGTGTTGTTGACCGTTGTTGCTGCACCCATATTCCATTTCGCTTGTCGTTTGTTGCAGCTCTCATTTTCCGACATCTGTAGACTACACATATTTTATTTCGTGCGCAAATCAGACCCACACAATCTGAGTTTTTCATTACTACCCAACCCTGTGCACACATGTTGAATTAGCCTACTACACACCCCTTTACACACATGTTGAGATAATTTACTACACACTAAACCCTAAATCTTGAACCCTCAACTCTAAACCCCCTTGTACCTCTCAGGGCTGCCCAGGAGTTGGATTGTGTGCCGTCAACGCCTGTGCAGGTTAGCGCAGATGGCGCACTTCTGCACAAAGGACTTTCGCACGTGGATGGTGTGTGTCATGTTCGAGATAAAATCCTAAAACCCTAGTCCGAAAAAATACGTATGCATATATGTCACTCCCTCCACGTGTATGGTGTATTTGCAGTCATTAGTATGAGACTCTGACTGAACCAACATAGACACCGAAATCATTCTTAGTGGCAACTACGTACCCGTAGTGTTAGTAGTGTTGGTAGTGATAAAATGTCGATGATACATGTGATTGCTGGCTGTGACAAAGTGTCTTCTGTTCTTAATTGATGAGAGTTTTGTTTCAAATCTTTGATGCAATGCGTTTGCATCGTAAGACTTATGCCAGTGTTTGATGTAATAATATTATGCGACACTTGCCTACAGTTCTCTATCAGTGTTTGATGTAATACTGCTATACACTTTCCTACCTACAGTACTCTGTCAGTGTTTGATGTAATACTACTATACACTTACTTATAGTCCTCTGTCAGTGTTTGATGCAATACTACTATACACTTACCTACAGTACTTTGTCAGTGTTTGATGTAATACTACTATGCACTTACCTACAGCCCTCTGTCAGTGTTTGATGTAATGCTACTATACACTTACCTATAGTCCTCTGTCAGTGTTTGATGTAATACTACTGTACACTTAACTACAGTCTTCTGTAGTGTTTGATGTATCACTACTATACACTTACCTACAGTCCTGTGTCAGTGTGACTTATTTTGGGACTTTATTCAACTGCGTAGGATGGAGCAGATGCGATGGCCGACGACGACGTGATCGACTTTACCGTATTAGGAGCGACAAGCCACAATGCACATACCAACCCCGGACCAGGTGATAGTAGACAAATAACCAGGAGTGCATGCGAGAGCGATAACATGGACATAGACATTATCTCTGATACAACGGACCGGCCTATGGATGAGGCAAATGTGATTTGCCACGGGAGAAATGCCGTACGAAGAGACCCGGAGACACAGGCACAGGCACACGAGAGTTCACACAGCCATGAGATGCCCGAGACGGATGCAGGTGTGGGATTATTGTTAGTTGTGTATGCATTAATACTAGTTACTTTAAGAGTATCCTAGTGAAGGAATATATTTAAGAGGATATAGTTATGATAAGTAGGTTGTGCCCATATCTGATTCTATGCAGTTGTTTTAAGTAGGTTGTATTCATATCTGATTCTATGCAGCTATTTTAAGTAGGCTGTGTTCATATCTGATTCTATGCAGTTATTTTAAGTAGATTGTATTCATATCTGATTCTATGCAGTTATTTTAAGTAGGTTGTGTTCATATCTGATTCTATGCAGTTGTTTTAAGTAAGTTGTGTTCATATCTGATTCTATGCAGTTGTTTTTAGTAGGTTGTGTTCATATCTGATTCTATGCAGTTGTTTTAAGTAGGTTGTGTTCATATCTGATTCTATGCAGTTGTTGTAAATAGGTTGCGTTCATATCTGATTCAATGCAGTTGTTCTCAGTAGGTTGTGTTCATTTCTGATTCTATGCGGTTGTCATAATTTTGCGTTCATGTACTGTCTTATCGTATTGCATGCATTCTTGTGTTTAGGGTTTAGGGTTTTTTGTAGTCCGAGTTTAGGGGTTTTACGCTCACGACATGCGCTGTACAGGCTCATGGACTGATAGGTGGCATGTTTAATTGGCTTGTTGAAGAGTTAGGGTTTTAGAGTTTTAGGGGTTTATAAGTTCAGGGGTTTGAGGGAGTTCAGGAGTGTCTGTGTATAGACCAAAAGGGAATAAACTGAATCACCTTAGTTCTAGGATTTAGCCTAAAACCCTAAACCCTAAAACCCTAAAACAACTGCCTTGACTCAATCACCCGCACAACTGCTTTGGCCCTGCAGTGACGTCTGTATTCTGCACTGACTCGTGGGATGACTTTGTCAAAAGTTCCGAACTCTCGCGCGCACTCAATCTGGCAATGGGTGATGGCGATGAGTCATGGATCACTGGGGATCTGCCGCAGAAGGTGGGTGTAGTACATGCACTGTACAATAGAATGAAATGCGGCTCGTGAAGTCTGCGAGATGTTGTCAGCAATTAACCCTAAAACTAACACACAGTATAGCTAAAGTATTGCAGATGCTAGCTATGGATGCCTTTACTAACACACACTCTAATCTATAACTAAGCCATTACAGACGCTAGCTAAGGATGCCTTTACCAAGACACACGCAGACGCTAGCTAAGGATGCCTTTACCAACACACACTCCAATCCATAACTAAACTATTGCAGACGCTAGCTAAGGATGCCTTGATTAACACACACTCTAATCTATAACTAAACCATTGCAGACGCTAGCTATGGATGCCTTTACTAACACACACTCCAATCTATAACTAAATCATTGCAGATGCTAGCTAAGGATGCCTTTGCGCGAGAGGGAATGGGACGGCTGAGTCATTCGGAGGTGTTACTTCTGGGATTGCACACTAAGCTGTTGTGGCACAACAACGCACAGGCGTACACATACACAGGGGTTGACTACAGCCTGTTGGATCCAGTGGATAGTACGGGCCAGATAGTGCGCACTGAGAGACTGCAAGTGGGGGGGGGGGGGCCTTGGGGTGGCGGAGGGGGGGTGGCTTAGGAGGGTCTGGATCATGTACCACGACACAGCAACTGGAAAGAGATGTGTACGCCGTTGCGAAGAAGTTAGAGTTTATGATCAAACAAGTGATGATTAGTGAACAGGGGTATGTGGTAGTGCGTGTGCGTGTGCGTGTGCATGTGCGTGTATGGGTATGAGGTTTTGTGTATAGTTGATATCACATATACGCATATATGCACATACGCATTAAAACGATATATATATATATATATATATATATATGTGTGCGTGTGTGTGTATGTATGTATGTATGTATATATATATATATATATATATCTATATAGGTATACCTACCTATATTATATACCCTTATATATATATATATATATATATATATATATATATACATATATTATATATATTATATACATATATATACATATATATTATATATATATACATGTATATATAATAATAGTGGGTTATTATGCATACATATATATATGTATATATTATTATGCATATATATTATTGTTATATATAATAATATTGCATATATATAATATATTATTGTAATATATTAATGCATACATATATATGCATATGTAATATTACTATATGTTATTATATATTATATATATCATTTATATGTATATTATATGCTATAATATATATACAATGTGTGCGTGTATACATGTCCATATTATATGTGTACATATATTACATATTATATGTACATAATACATATACAATTGATTACATGTTGTGATGTGATATGTAATACATGCATGTATGTATTATGTATATGTATTATATATAATAGCATATATGTATGTATAGCTTATTATTATTATAATATACATATATAATATATATATAATAATAATATACATAATACATATGTTATATATATACATATATATGCCATATATAAATAATAATATTATATTATAGCATATATATATATTATACATATAATAATATGTATATATATATATTATATAATAATATATAATATATATATACATAATATATATATATATATATATATATATATATTGTTGGTGTGTGTGTGTGTGTAGATAGATACTATATATATAACTGTATATATATATATATATATATATATATATACCATATATATGTGTATATATATATATATATATATATATATATATATTTATATATATATATATATATATATATATATATATATATATAGTATATTAATAGTTCGTCCGCAGTCTGTGCATATGTGCTACTTTGCTTCTGCAGTCATAGTCACTCACATAAGCATACCTTACAAACAATGTGTGCTCGATTCTTTTCATACTCACAATCTGTCCTCAAATGAAGTGGCTATACCTTCGCACTCACATGAAACTCGACTCAGACATGGTTGATTTTGTGTGTTTACTTCTATTCGCGGATGTGTTTCTCCTTTAATGCGTTTGTGTGTTCACTTATATTCGCGCATGGGTGTCTCCTGTTACAGCGCTACAATCGATCGCGTGCCCATTATGTCTGAGCTATGTGACGTCCATCTCGTGCGAGAGGGTATGATCAGGACGTGCGTGGTGTGGCGGAAGCGTTGCCATGACAACGCCGAGAAGTTTCTGCGCGGGGTGTGTGCTACGCTGGAGGATCTGGAGAGCCACATGAGAGATCGCTTGCAATTGCGAACGGTATGTCATTGGCTGTCAGCAGTTGACAATGGCAGTTGTTGTGCACAGATCCAGACAGCAGTCACTTGTATGTGGACACTTACGCAAATACAACGGTTAAATATGTGTGCATGAATACCTACGTATGTGTGTATTAACATCCGCATATGCGTGTTTTAACATCTACGTGTGTGTGCATTAGCATCTACGTATATGTGTATTAACATCTACGTAGGTGTGTACTAACATCTACGTATGTGTGGATAAATATCTACGTATGTAGATTAACATCGATGTATGTGTGTATGAACATCTACGTATGTGTGTATTATCAGCTACGTATGTGTGTATAAATATGTACGTATATGTATCAACATCTACATATGTGTGTATCAACAATTTACGTATGTGTGTATCATACGTATGTGTGTATTGTCATCTAGGTATGTGTGTATAAATATCTAAATATGTGTATTAACATCTATGTATGTGCGTATTAACATCTACGTATGTGTGTATCATCATCTACGTATGTGTGTATAAATATCTAAATATGTGTATTAACATCTATGTATGTGTGTATTAACATCTACGGATGTGTGTATTATCATCTAGTGTGTGTGTATTGATATCTTTGCATGCGCCGGTCGCCCTCGTACTCATCCTTCATGCAATATGTAGTATACTTGAATAGTATAAGGTTTGGTGTTTAGGGTTTTAGGGTTTACCTATCAAGTGCTTTTTCGCATCACTCACAACATTCACGCGTGTTTCATCTCCAACACTCACACGCACACATACACACCACAGATGGATGAACTCGTAGTACCGGCTCTCAAGGCCATCCACGACTGCTCACAGCGCGTGTCGTGGCACATCGCAACAGGTATTGGTTTATATGTATACCAATTATACACATCAATCAATATAATAACATTAATAATAGTATGCGTAGTGATATATATACCAATGATACAAATCAATGTAACTATTATAATAATAAACGTCGTGATATCTATATTTCAATGTTCGACACAATCGTATCGAGCGACGACATAGTACTTCGTGCACCTGGTCATGTATGTGTGTGTAAGTATGCATGAATGTATTTATGTATATATGTATGTATGTATATATATATGTATGTATGTATGGAGATATGTATGTATGTATGTATGTATGTATTTATGTATCTATGTATTTATGTATGTGTTTATGTATGTATGGAGATATGTATCTATGTATGTATGTATCTATGTATGTATGTATGCATGCATATATGTATGCAATATATGTATGTATGTATGTGTGTATTTATTTATGTGTATGTAATGTGTGTGTAAGTGTAAGCGTGTATGTACAATATGTATGTATATGTATGTATGCATGCGTAATGTACGTAATGTATGTATACGCGTATGTATGTATGTATGTATGTATGTATGTACGTATGTGATCATGTATGTAATAAATGTATGTATGTATGTATGTGTATATGTAATGTATGTGTGCGTATGTATGTATGTATGTATGGCAATATGTATGTATTTATTTATTTATGTATGTATGTATGTATGCATATGTGTGTACGTACGTATGTATGTATGCATATCTGTATATCTGTATGTATGTGTATGTGTATTTTTGTGTGTGTGTGTATATATATATATATATATATATATATATATATATATATATGTATATATGTATGTATATTTGTATGTATGCATGTACGTATGTATGTATGTAATTATGTTTGTATATTTGTATGTATGTGTATGTATATATGCATGTACATGTAAGTATTTGTGTATATTTATGTAGGTATGTATGAGTGTGTGTTATATGCAGGTAATTAGTTGTGTGGGGGCTCTGTGGTTTAGTCTCAGCTAATGCTCAGTTGGTAGTCATAGCGGTATCACCCGCAAACACCTGAACCACGCGAGGCAGTGAGTAGGTGAGAGCGACATTAAATGTGGATTCGAGTCTGAGGTAGCATTTAAATGCGTTTTATGGGGCTTGTGCATGTGTGTACAATGGCTATGCCTTGTGCATGTGTGTACAGTGGCTATCTGGCTGTACTTGGAGTGACCATATTTAACTTGTTGAGGCAGTGCAGTCGATGGAGACAAGGTTCATATCTCACACTTTGAATTGAAATGGCTCTGTGGATTCTTTTGGGATACCTTTTGCCGAATTGCGATACAGTGTATCCTTGGGATCAGCCCACAGTCCGATTTGAGGGCTGAGGGTTTTAGGGTTTCCTACGTCCGAGCTGTTTGTGAGTGTCGTGCAATTCACCCAGCCACGTGTTATTCGTGGTATGTCTTGTCTTGAGGCAGAGATACCTACTTATGGGTTTTAGAGTTTGTAAAATCGCTAAACCCTAGAACCCTGGGTTTAAAAAAATCGGGATATTGATAACGACCTTTCTTTGTGATGACACATTTTAAGACTGTTGACTACCAGTGATGAACGTTCCTGTGTAGTGGTTCATGATCTATTTATTTATTTGTTTATTATTTATTTGTAGTGTTGGCGGACAAAGTTAACAAAGAAGCGCAGGAGATGTTTAAGGTGGGATACGAACTCAGCGACCAATCAGAATGCGCCGACGCCCTCATCAAAGAGGTGAGTTATTGTGGACCTGGCGAGTGCTATCCAACCTAACCCCTAAACTCTACACCCTATATATAGTATTATATGAACCTTATGCAAGAGTACACGCACTGTGCTCAATTTACGCTTGTATAGTAACATTTTTTCGTGGGCTAAATCAGTGCGTGTTGAGCTTGCTGTATAGAGACCACAGCACACTCAAAGGTTGCTTGGTTGACTCCGAAAGGTTGTAGGTATCAAGTCCGGCATCTACGCTGTAGTTATTCTCATTTTTTGTGCATGTCTTTAATATATTTCTATCGATAACATGATATCATTCATGTTTGTGTGCCTGCTCTGCTTGCATACCTACCATGATCCTACACAGCCTCTGCCATTTGCAGCATCTCATATACCACACCCCTCACGGAACCTCTGCCACCGCCATCAGCACACACCCAAAACCCTAAAAACCCTAAAGCATCTGCATACACAGCGCTCAACGCGCGTTCTCGTTTGATGGTCGATAGTTTAACGTGTAAAATAGTGAATCTCAAGTGCCTGTTTCTATGCTAGTGCTGATGTAGACGCCCTTAACTTAGGGAGTTTCGTTCACCTGCACTCTCACTCACCTACCCTTGATACCCTCTTACCTACTCAACGCTCTTTTCTACCTACACTTCGTCCATCTGCGCCATCTATTCCCTATCCCTCACTCTCTTATTTAATTTACGCTCTATCTCACCTACCCTTCACACCCTCTTACCTACTCAACGCTCTTTTCTACCTACACTTCGTCCATCTGTGCCATCTAATCCATATCCCTCAGTCTCTTATTTAACTTGCGCTCTGTCTCACCTACCCTTTGCCTATTCCTCTTTCCCCGTCCCGTGACTCAGCTCGAGGTTTGTACAACCGACCTAGCCGATAAGAAGGTGCCAGCTTATCTGACCCAACCACAGCTGCTGAGTGTGTTGTGTGCGCTGGCGAATGTGGGGCTGTCTCCTGGGTGTGGCTTGTGGGAGTCTGTCATGGCGTTTGCGAACACATCGCCTGAGGACAAGGGCATCAAACGACAGCACCCAGGTGTGTGTGAGTGTGGGGGAGCGTGGCTGGAGATGGTGCGCGTAGACACCACAGTTGTATACACTGGGAGAGAATACAAGTAAATATGCTGCGGTTGACTGTACATGTGTGGGGATAGATGTAGTGCTCTTGGCTATGCATGTATTTAATTAGGAGAGTGTCGCCTAGCTCTATGTGTGCATTTGTGTGTGTGGTGATGGTTGCTACCTACACTTGTGCGTGTGCTGTTGTACGTTGGGGATGTGCGTGTGTGAGTGAATGGGCTTAGTTGTTGTATGTGTGGAGCACTGTGTGTTTGCGTTGTGTATTGTTTTATTTAATCTTGTGATCGCCCGCGTAGAGATTCCCTGACACACCTCGCACAACCACTCAGTATCTATGACGTCAGATATATCTATGACGTCAGATCAATAACGTAAAGTATATCTAGGACGTCGGATCTATACATTCAACGCCTAATTTCTCGGTAGTGCACTCGCGCGTATTACAACTGCAGACACACACGTAACACTCCAATGCTCAGTAGAACTATCGCACGTGGCACAGAGTGCATGCACGGCATTGCATCCGATTCGCCCAGACGCACTTTAACGTGATGTAGGTCTGCCCTCACGTGTGTGCACATCAGATGTTTTAGGGTTTTAGGGTTTTAGAAGACAGAGGCACATGTGTGCACGTAACATGTAGGTATCGCATTCAGTGGGACACGTGTTCTTATGAATACTGATCAGCATCTAGGTGTACACTACGCAAAGAAAGCTGTGTACACGCACACGCACACTCCCACTCACCCGCACACCCATACTACTCTTGCGCACAGACGGACATCCATTAGCACCACGTGATTCGTCTGGGCTGTCCCGTCAGCACTCATCAGCCAATGAGAGTGCAGAGAATACACACCGGAGCACCGCCCAATCTATTCATAGCCAGGCGCCGCACAGTGCAAACAACTATCTGAAGTTCATCTGCAATCTGGCAGGCAGAGTCAGTGGCGACAGCGACGACGAGATGGACGACGACGATGGTGCGTGTGTGTGCATGTGTGGTGTGATATTGCATGTGTGTGTATGGGTGAGAGTGTGCTGTGTGTGTGTGTGGGCATGTGTGGTCTGGTGATGCACGTGTGTGTAGGCGTTTAGGGTTTAGGGTCAGTTACATGGTTTAACCATATCTGTGTCATTGTATTATTATGTAGACATCATATAACATTGTAAGTTACATGGTCTAATCATATCTGTCCCATTGTATTTGCATGTAGACACACGTGCTAAGGACGTTCCAGAGTCCACTGAAGAGCAGAGGACTGAGATGCGCGATGATTTCGAACTGTTTCTGCTACAGCTGGCTGTGGATGTGGAGAACTCTCCCCATAAACTCAAGACCAATGTAAAGGTAAGGTCGTAGGTATGCTTGACCATGTATGTGCTAAGGTCGTAAGCATTCTTGGGCATGCATGCGAAATGCAGGAGATTGTCGTACGGCAGTTCAAACATCAAACAACCCCATTATAGTGTTGTTTAAGGTTCAGGGTTTAGGGTTTGGTGTGATATATCACTTCGAAGTGAAACTCATATCCCACTGCTAGCACTCCTGACACAGGTAGTGACTGACGTACTTTGGTGCGTGTAGTGGTCGCATTGCTACTCTCTTGTATGCGCAACGGCGCTACCTCCTCGAGTGAACGCCACATTGTAGTGCGTCTGCCCCAACGAACTCGCCGACGTTTGACCGGACTATATTTCACGAACACTCGTGTATGTCCCTCTGACCCCCGAACCCTATAACCCCAAAACCTTAAATCCCTAAATCCCTAAATCCGAGCGAGATTGACCTAAACAGGACGTGTACCTCCTTTTCTCTCTCCCAGCCCATACCCACCCCAACAGCCCCCACTCACCTGCCGTTGCTGTCCCAAGTGATGTCCCGTTTGTACCGTAAAGACCTGGTGCTGGGGTGCATTGGTGGACTGGCCTTGGCCTTAGACCTGGTGTCGCCAGTGCAAAGGGTATGTTATCCGTCTCTGTGCAATGTATTGCCTGACAGTGCGTGTGTGTGTGTGTGCGTGTGTATTGTGTGTGGGATGTGTAGGTAGCTCAGCTGTGAGGAGTTGGTGTAGGCTTTTTTCAAGTGGCATGTGTGCAAAAGGTGTGGGCTATAAAATGGATGAGGGTGCTATCTCCTGCGAGTGTATCTGTATATGTAAAGCCAAGCCGCATTGCGCGAAGCACTTGTGCTAGCAATATACCTACTAAGTACATAATTATATACAAATATACCCAGATATACACCTACCAAATATACATATGTTCACACACATATATATGCGCACGGGTAGCATGCTATAGTGTTATCATCACCATCCAAACACGGTTCGGCTGGTCCCATCACCGCGACACCTGCCAAGCCTTGGGAGCAGCTATAGCTTGGGTTAACTTTAATTTGATTTATTTTTAGTTGGTTTAACTTTAGTTTGGTTTATTTCCAGTTTGGACTTTAGTTATGTTTATAACTTTAGTTTGGTTTAACTTCAGTTTGGCTTTATTTTTAGTTTAATTTATCTTTAGTTTTGTTTAACTTTAGTTTGGGTTAACTTTAGCCTGGGTTAACTTTAGTTTGGTTTAAATTAAGTTTAGTTTTACTTTAGTTTGGTTTAGTTTGACGACATTTCTATGACGAGACTTTTAGTCGAGGAATAAGAACACATTTGAAATGGTGGTATATGCGCTCTCACGCCTCTAATCGCATGGCATATCGACTGTACGTTGCCAGTTATGAGTTGCACAAACAGTTCGCATGACTGGGCTTCAGGGTTTAGGGTTTTAGGGTTTATGGTTTACCTATAGCACGGTCATAAGGTGTCCAACATGCCCTTTTCATTGCCTCCAAATTGCAGCCAGCGTCCAGCACCACAGAAGCGCACAATCACACAGACCCTCAGAGCACTTCCAGGTCAGTCGTGTGGGTCTGTATCACGGTATCACCCTACACATGCGCATATGTGTTTGTCTTACAACACACACATTGCTGTGCATTGTATTGATTCCCCGTGGTGTTTTAGGGTTTAGGGTTCAGAACCCTAAAAACCATGCGTTCTTCTGCAACCGTTATTGTATGTCGTGTGCTGTATTGAAAGCTATGCTATGTCGCATCTCTGGTCGGGACAGAACAAGCCGTACTGTGACTACAATACCCACTCACGCATCCGTAGGCTACAATACACCAATACACTCCGCATGCTACGCTACTATTGCTACACTACTATTGCAACGCTGTTACTACAACGCCCCCATGGCTCTAGCTCAACATATGCCATGTAAACTAGGTTTTTATTCTTTGGGGTGGCTTGTGGTCAGGGATGTCATAGTTGCCCTCACAGCCATCCACTTGGGGCAGTCCGGACCACTTTGTTTGGGCCATCTATTTTATGCAGTGGCCATTGGCAGTACGTTTACGTTGCTACACAAATATGTTCTACTATATTTTGAGCTCACGCATTTTAGCTGTCGCAACTCATTGATCGTAGCA
This sequence comes from Sphaeroforma sirkka, assembly GCA_001586965.3. Classification (NCBI taxonomy): domain Eukaryota; class Ichthyosporea; order Ichthyophonida; genus Sphaeroforma; species Sphaeroforma sirkka. The sequence goes on from LUCW03001781.1 coordinate 29,790, forward strand.
GAGGCTCCAAACCCAACTCGGGCGCACCAACCGACCCCCCCAAAGCCTCCGACAAGGCCTCCAAAAGACCCCACTTCAAATGTATAAACACCCCCACCACCGGGCCACGCCATGATCTCAACAAAGTGCTCAAGGACGGGTGTGCCGTGGTAGCAGACAGTGCAGCACAGGCAGGCAGAGGCATTCGCCTGACACACCTGCGGGCCACAGGCGCTGTGGCCACACAGGACCTCAAGAAAAACGCCACGTACTTCTTCCACGCTCTGGGCAAGAGTATGTGTTGTCGTGGGCTGTGGAGTGTTTGGGTATTAGTATCGGGGAGGGTGTGTGAATGGTCAGTGTTGTGGAGTGTATGTGGATGGTTTGTGTTGTTGAATGTTTCTGAATGGTGTGTGAACGGAGTTCTGGTGCGCAAGCATGTGCAAGGGTGTGTGTGGCATGGTGGTGACATGTAGGTCGCATGTGTATGCATTGGCGTGTACGCCGAAATTAACGTTTCTCAAGTGTAGCCTTGCGTGTATCGATATACATACACACGTACGTTCGCATACATACACATGTACATACACATACATACACACGTACATACACATACATACACACGGCCATACACATACATACACACGTCCATACACATACATAAACACGTACATACACATACATACACACGTACATACACAGCATACACACGTACATACACATACATACACCTGTACATACACTTACATACACACGTACATACAATTACATACACAAGACATCTATGGATGATTTGGGACTGAGGTCAGAGTCTACGCGAGGATATACCGGCGGTGGCTACTGGCGTTAAACATAGTCATTTATTGAGGCTTCAACTTTTGTTTGTCTGTGACTGTTTAAGTTGCTGTGCTCCCATTGTGGAGATGCCGTGCGTGCCCAATTGTTGTGTTGCATCACTTTGTACAGAAACTGTCACCGCAGTGGGCGTATTGCGTAGTGGTGAAGGTGTGCATGTGGCAATCGGCAGCACGCATTTGACTACGGTAATGGGTTTAGGGTTTTAGGGTTTAGGCATATCTCACACGCCACATCTGAAGTGTAGCGTGGGGCAGTCCGTCTCTGAGAGAGTGTTTCACTCGGTACTCAACTGTGAGTGTCTTCGTTTGTACAGGAGAGCCTCCGATCAATAACGACCATTGGGATGCCACTATTACCAGCGCGTGTGTGGCTATCTTAGAGCCACGTGCGTGCGTTGAGCTGAAACGTGGAGACCCCACCCTCACCCTGTGCCTGGCAGATGTTCAGTACCACTGTGGTTTGTACCAGGAAACTCTGCGCCTGTTCCTGCAGTTGGGGGTGACGGTCACCGACTTCTTCGGCAGTGTCGGGCCGTTGCTGAACGTATGGAATCAACGGTCCCTCAGGAAAATGGTATGTGGTGTTTTGTAGTAGGGGTTCAGGGTTTAGGGTTTGGGGTTTGGGGATTAAATGGTGAGTGGACCTTGTCATTGATGTTATGGATATGAGGTGTAGACAGTATGGTATACGTAGCGCTAAGCAAATTGAGTACCAGGCTTGATAGGAAGGGTTAGAGTGTAGGGTTTATGGTGTGGATCTGAAATTTTACCGTGATACGAGTATGAACGTTAAGTTGAAGTATCAGGGATTAGGCTTCATAATCATGGTGCGCTGTGTCTGAGTGCGTTGTGAAATGCGCACGGGAGGATATTAGTCGAGGTTATTAGTCGATGTTTATGCATGTGTTCACGCATATATCTATATATATATATATATATATATATTGAATAATACGAGTTGCGCTCACATAGCCGATGTATTGGGTTTATGATGTGGGGTGTAATGTGAATGTCTTCTTGTGTGTATATGCATTTGACTGTGTAAACATATTTACGTATAAAAATACGTATAAGTTCTAAGTAAATATATACGAATCATTTCTACGCATAAATATACGCAACATTTCCACGTATATATATATACGTACCTATGCAAGCGCCTTGCCACGTGTATGAAATACTTGTATATCAGTATGTCGATAAACGTGTATAGAGCTGTGCACAATTTGCTGTTAATTCGGTTGCCTCGTACGACAGAATACAATATGAGGGAATGAGTATGAAGTCGAACACACCTGAGCAATTATGTCTCCTGCCCACGAAGGTGGTAAGGGACTATAGGCATGCGTGTTGATTTAGAGGATACTAACAACTCAAATACTGCGATAAGGATACGCACTACCACATAGTCACAGTACTACAGTCCTCAACCTCATTCAAACACTTCCTTTCAAGAAAGTCGCTGCGGAGACACACACACACACAAACATACTTGCATACATACATACGTATGTACATACATACATAAATACAAACATACCTACATACATACAGACATATATACATACATACTAACATACATATATACATATACGCACACACGTCTCACACAGGTACACTCCCTTGTCAACATGAGAGCCTTCGTCGAGGCGTCTGTCTTGGCGCAGCTCATCAGCGAGAAGGGCAACATTACGCGACAGGCCATTCTCCGCATGGCATACAACCCCCCCGCAAGCACACCCACACCGTACACAGACATAGACACTCACACACAGAGAAGCACTGTGTCTACGGAGGGCTATGCTGTGGGTGTGCCAGTGGTCCCCATAGTCAACGACAAGTACTTCCACTACTTCTGGGATCAGACCACTGTGGAGATACTGCTGTGCATGTGTGCGGAGAAGAATGTCCCGGATCACCAGCGCCTGGCGGTATGTCGACTTTCCGTTTGCAATTCACCAGTGTACCATTGTGTTATGTATATGTTGAAGTTTGTATGTACCGATTCCAATTCACCAGTATACCATTGTGTTATGTATATGCTGTGGTTCGTATGTGCTGTGCTATCGGAGACTTCAGAGTTGTGTTCGCCTGCACCTGTGGCTGGTTAATTATGCATAGATGCATTTTCAAGACAACTAGAATGTCTGACACCATTGATCAAAGACTACAAATACATATGTCAGTGTACATAACACCAATATTCACGAACAGTCTACCATCACATTCGCTCTGTTGCTATGGCAATACAGGCGCAGCTGTACTGTGACAGGGGGGCCAACTGGTGCAATGTGGCGGAGGTGCAGAAGGCCTGGGCCTTAGACCGACAGAAGAGGTTCCTCATCGAACTAGCGCATGACTTCATGCCGTGAATGCGGTACAACTGTTGCCGGGAACAGAAATAAAGCCTCCTTCATATCACACGAGATGTTTAAAGCCTCCTTCATACCACACGAGACGTTTGCTTATAGGTGCGCGGTGGGGAACTATCGTGCAGGTTGATGTTATGGAAATCGGTGTTACTGATAGCATCCTAGGTGTTCCCTGGCACCGCTGGCAGATTCTCCTAGTGCTCGCGCTGTGGTCAGTCGTCCTAGTTGATTCTCCACTGAAGCTCGCCGAGATTATCAGATGTAGCGACTATTTTATGGTTTAGGGTCCGAGTGTTTTAACTAAATAGAAGTATGTAAATAAGCATAAATGGCTATTGCGATCCCAGCCACACCATATCATCCATCGTACGAAGTCTGTCTGCAGCCGTTTGCCATTAGTTCCTATCGGTGTGCGAAAACGGAGGATGTATTGGATTTTCAGGGTTTAGATCACAGCCTCAGACCCAATGTCAAATCCTCCTACGTATGAGTTGACCAAATACTAAGAATTGTCCAAGCACAGGAATCTTACTTGTCATCTGTGTGACGTACACAACCGTGTACTGATGAGAATAGAGGTCAGCTGCTCTGGGGTGGGACACACATCAGCATATCGCACTGCATATCCGCAGCCGCTTGCTTCATGTGCATTTGATAGAGACCACTTGCGTTCACGACTTAGCGTAGAATTTTGGCCCATTCTTACAATTTCTCTTCAGATTTTATTGTTTATACAAAACGTTTGGATTCGAAGACTTCGATGTTCCTTGAGCGCCTTTGAGTTTTGACATTTCAAATCCAGTTGTGATACATTTTTTGTGTACCTGAAAATATCACTGTACGATACCCTAAACTACGGTCCATTTATGAGATCCGGGCGCCTCATTTTCCCTTGTACAGTCTGTGCACTGAAACAACTGTCCGCTTGTGTAACCGAGATGCACATATTACATTTCTCTTAACATTAAATATCGCTATAATACATGACGTCACGATCCTTTTCTTAGGGAAAATATACTAGGAGAAGGCACCGTATGTAGTGGGCAAATTTTCAATTCGCTATATATTTTATGTTTCTTGGAATGATAGCAATTCTCGACATTCCAGCCTCGACTCTTACCTTTCTACCGCATTCGTCTTATCTGTTCTGCGCATGTCAAATAAACGGGAGAGTAGATTCTACTATCCCTCTGGCAAATCACATCGTATTATGGCAGAACAGGACCTACGTGGAATTATATAGCAACCACAGAACCTATTGCACAGTGTACACCCTATAGAATCAGTTAATGATCCAACAGGGTTAATTTATAGCCGAGCTGAGCATAGCAAGAATTCACAGGTACTGATTATATAGTGCCAGACTATTCTCGCCCTAGCAGTTTGATGAACTTCAGGACTTCCTTTCCGATCAACAATAATCGGCTTGTGTCCAATGGTTTCAATCCAAAGTTGCACCCAGATCTGAGGTTTCTACAGAGTCTGCTTGTGAAATGTTTTCGACACTGTTTTGTAAAACGTCAACATCCCAGACGGTCTTCGCTTGTGTCTTTGTGATACACAGATTTGATACGAACACGAAGCCGAACCACTGAACGCAAACGAAACGACCACATCACTCTCTACAACTGGCTCCTCAGGAAGGTTGAATTAGCCTACAGCTGCATGCACCACACCCGAGAAACAGGTGTGAGCTCTCCAAGGGTTGCTTTCAAATTAATGACAAACAATGTCCTTGTGAGCGAAAGAAAACACGCCCGTTTAAAAGGAAGGTCCAGTCGTCGCTGCGTTCGTCAAGAACGAGCATAGATCCACACGGTATCACGAGCGAATACGCCGAGACATTCCGTACGGTACTACAGATAGCAGGTGCTCGCTCGTATTAAGAGCACTTTTAATTGTAGACCTGAAAAGAAGAATTTTCAGCACAATATCGACAAAGACAATATGATAAAACTACGACCTGTGGCTATCAAAACAGCCAACAAGGGCAGGACAAGGCCGTGGGGACAATAGTGGAGCTGCACCTGCTGGCATTCCTCCTGCTGATCCTTAATATGGCAGGGAAATCTACTCTGGGGTTTTCTGATCTTTTTTTTTTTTTTGAAATCAGTGTTCCAACAGTACACATCATTGTCCAGAAAGGCTCCTCCCAACAGAGATACCAGACACTCTCTCATTGGTCCATACGTTACATTTTCGATATCAATATTTCGTCTGAAACCTTTCCACCTCTGTTCGCCTTCGGAAAAATATATTCGCTGCATGACCGGAGGCTGGATTCTCATAGCCTGTCTTGCGATGGATTCAATATGAGGTGCCCATCTTTTGAATTCCTCGTGGTCTTCCTAAACCCAGCAAACTTGGTCGCTACATTTCGTACGGGATATCGATTCGATAGTCACTCAAGCTGGGTTCGATTGGCAAGAGACATCAAGATATACACGCAAAGTGCCCAAGGCACAGGTATACGACAGTTTCCACACTTGAGAGACTACAGATCTAAGACCAGATTTTACAGCGAGAAACTCTTTTTGATTTATGAGAGCTGATGAAGTTGATTAAATTACGTCAAGTTAATAGATAACCAACTCCCGAGAGCAGATTAAGTTTCTCAACCGACTCCCGGGGAGTAAATTAGTTCTGTCAACCGCAATATTCTAGAAATAGCTGCTTTCCTATGCGAGTCACGACCTATGCGGAAAGGCATCGTGTGATCATCTTGAGATTTCGTTGCAGAGAACGAAATGAAATAGCATCGAAGCGCTAAAGTGTTCTGCAGAAGGATTCTCACACTGACCATATGAGGTTTTACCCTGGCCATTCTCATACTAAAAACCCTTTAGACTGAACAGAGGCCGTATTTTTACATAGCCTCCAGTAGATTTAGGACTACGGACGTACGTGAAGGTACGATCTAGTTCGTAAAGCGAAAACCAAAGTAAAACAGTTTCGGTCATGGCTTATCGAGCAAGTATGTGCCTATTTGTACGAGTTCAAGACTCATATTGTACTCCATGTCGTTTAGTATGTGGTCCAGTAACCATTTCCGATGTAGGCGCCTTATGTTTATTACTTGGCAAGGTAATAGCCAAAGGGTGTTCTTCAGTAGTAAGTAAGTTCGAAGAATTTTCTGCTCTGCTGGTAAGCAGATCAGACAATTTAGTCACATAGGAAGTAGGTGGCAAATAGGGAATTTCATATCCATCTGGGTTTGTAGTCACCTGAGGAAACCCTTTCCGTTTATCTCGTGTGTAGTTAATTTAAACGCTTATTCCATTTCTTATTAAAAATACGAAGGAAGTCGCAAGATTCACGAAACGCATCGGAGGTTAGCCAAGCTACTGTCCCATCAATAAAATGGGTCTTGTAGTAAGTGTAACCGTCTTCGGATGTTTTGTCAATTATATCTTTGACTTGTGACTCCATAACTGGGACATCAGAATCAAATGAGCGAGCGAATGAAGTTCGGAGGTAGGGATACGGTGAGTGCCTAGATTAGTTGCGCTAGTACCATCTATGTAAGTATCACTCTTCTCATCATGGTAGAAAATAACAAAAGGTCCAATTGTCTTAGAAGAGAGTTCGGTAACGTTGGCATTACGATTTATAATGTTAACATAATCGCCAACTTTGAACTGAACAATGTTCTTAGTGATATTCCATCGATCATACGCTTTAAGTAGGATACGATTTTTATGCTCGAGTAAACAGGGGTAAACAACGTTTTGCATATACTTGACCTTTTGTAGCCACGGAGTAACGTGTTTATCGGGCGCAGTTTTGTCAAACGTTGCTTGTAATTCACTATAGCGGCCAAAGAAATAGTGAAACGGGAGTGTTCCAGTTGGAGGATTCATGCAGTTTTTTATTTGAGTCTGAACCCATTTCAAATGATAAGGCCACATATCCTCAGCGTCATCTAGTGCGGTACGCAATAGCTTCTTTAATTTTCTATGACGTGTCTCATTTGCACCCTGCGTTTGAGGTTTATATGGAACACCACGCCTATGGTCATGCCTGATAAGAGTATAAGTGCCTCCAATATGTCGGTACAAAACTCACTACCGTTATCAGAACATAGCACTCGGGGGAAACCGAAGTCATTGAAGACGTGATAGCATAACTCTGCCACTGTTTGTGGACGTTTGTTCGGTATTGCATAAAGCAAGTTATAGCCCGAAGCCACACATAAGAAATGACAGATATATACATCGCCAGTATGCTTGGATCGCGGGAGTTTAACCAAATCGACCATGACTCGGCGCATCGGTTGGTCTTCTGTCACACTTTTTTTAGGGGTGCCCAACCGTATCGCTTGATCTGGTTCTTTTCACAATCAGTACAGCGTCGGTATACTTCACGTATGGTTTCTTTCAGCGCCGGGTGATCAAGCCCTGCACGAATAGCCATCTTATAAGTATGCTCATATGCTCGATGAGTTAAATTATGTATTATTTTAACTCTACTCTCGAGCTCTTCTAAGTCTGTCAGATTCTGTGTAACGCTGGCTGGATGAACCATAGACCCGTTAGATAGGGCAACTTCAGTATCAGGAGGGGTAGACTCCTGAGATACGTAGTTAACAACATTAGATTGTTAAAGTATCTTCTTCAGTTGTTTCGCAACTCCTGGCTGTTCTTTATCGCTTTAAGTAGTTGAGTGCGAGCTTCAGGTTTACACTCTTAGAGCTATGAGTCTTTAATCCATGGCCTTAGCTATCTCCATGTTTTTACGATCTAATGCCGTCTCAATCGGCATTACCTCGACTGCATTCTTGTTGGGTGCATGTGTTGTACGAGTCTTGAGCTTTTGTTCAAACTCCTTAGACTCCTCTCGTTTAGCTAAGAACTCGGTTGAGGGTTTCTACTTTGTGGTACCTGCAGGACCGATACGACAAACGATGGTGTGTTTTCAAGGTATGTTCTTAATATAATAGAATCCCTGATACAAGAGCGTGTCGGTTTCACGGTCGACATAGATAGGCTCGACTTGTATTATATTAATTAAATCACGTATCCATGGGTCGGAGCTACGTAAGCGACAACACAGCGTAATGGTAGATTTAGTAATATTAACATAATTTAACAACTGTGCGATAAGTTGCCAAGGTGGGTTAGCCCACGCATTATGCTTTGATACGACAAGTTGATAAGCATCACCTTTAGGATGAGTCAACGACCTATAATCAGAAAGCTGTTTGTTATGTTCTGCGGCGGACATATCAATAGTAAATAGACCCCATCGTGATTAAGCGAGGTTAAACTATTTCTTGCCAATAACTTTTTAACTGTTTTCTGGTAGTCAGGGACAAGTCGTAAAAGAGCATGTCAGGAAGATGATTGTGTATTGATTTGAATTAGACCCTGTTTTAACCAATCTTCAATTTGTGTTTTGACAACGTCTTTGTGTCTCCAACTCACGTAGTTATGTGAAGGACACTTTAACTTAGAGAAGTCGACGTTTGATAAGTCAAGTCTAACGTACCCATTAGAGAACTTAAACATACACCAGTCAGTTATTGCAATCTTCCTGTTTTGTATAATTAAGTCCATAATTATATCGGTGAAGTGCGGAATCATATCCTTTGCTTCACCTTCCGGAGGTTTAGGTATCTTTAACATATTATCATCTGACTGATCTTTATTCGGGTCTAGCCCATTAGGCAGACCAGTGAGTGTCATACCTAAACTGAGAAGATCAGTCATACCTATAATTAAATCGTATTTCTGAGACATGCCAGTAACGATTAGGTGAGTCTTCACTACTCTTCTATCTGACAGCATTATGTGTGCATAGTCAATGGCTTGTTCGCAAGTAGTAACTTTGCCATTTCCCAAGATTAAATCAGTTGTTTCGTTATGGACAGCCATATCTGTAGCGTAGGCTACTCGGCGTGAGATAGCAGAGACTTCAGCCCCTGGATCAAATAGTGCCATAACTTTTTCTCCATTTACGAAAACTGCTTGAAAGATACGTTCATCTCCTTTGGTATAGATTTTATTGAACATTTTCTCATAATCTTGCTCTAGTGCGCACATACGGTACTGTCAGTGCTTAACTTGGACGTCCGGTAAGTCCTTGCAATCCTCTTTGTGCCAACCGTTAGTACCCTTGCAAGTAGCACACTCTTTCATATAGTGTCCAAAATCTGGCTTGCCTGGTGCACACTTAACAGGGTCGTGTCTACCATTCCACTTGCCATTACGTTTTGTGAGGTTGTAACCACACTTCTTGCAAGGCGCTCTCACCTTCTTATCACCTTTCGGTTCGGTAGAAGTAGAGCCAGTACCCCCTCCAGTAGTAGTGCGAGGTTTCTTAGTACTACGCGCAGTATTAGTCTCTACTGCGTTTTGCTTAGTGGGCTGGGTGTAGCTCGTGGTACTAAGTACTCTAGTAGAGGAATTGGTATGCTTGTGTACTATCTTCTCAAAGACAGACCAAGGCATAGATCGCAAATCACCATAGGCGATGATGTCATCATTGACTTTCTTAAAGAGTGTAGTAGTAAGTATACGCGAGATAACTGTATCTCAACGTTCTCTCTCCTCAGGGAGGGGGGACGTTGTTCATTTATTAGTAATTATAAACAGTAATCCTAAAATGAATGACTCTTAAATGAGTCATTAGTCATGTGCTGTAAAACCAGCAAAACCCTAAAACCCAGTTTATCAGATTATTCTGATAAACTGTAAAACTTGTAATAAACCTAAAATAATCAAATAAATATAAGTACTTGTATTCTGACCACCCCCCCCCCCAAACTGAAGCACTGAACAAAGCAGTGTGCCAGTTTCAGAGATGATAAGAATAGCATAGTACCTTATGTGCTGGCATTATCCTCGAGAGCTAGAGCATTGTGCTGGCATTTATCCTCGAGAGCTAGAGCATTGTGCTGGCATTTATCCTCGAGAGCTAGAGCACCCGATGTGTACGTCTCGAGCGACCCGTCGTGTTTGAATTCTTGAAGCTACTGTTCATCTGTGTCAGCATATAGGAGTTTGGCAAGTACAATATAGGACTGTATTTGTGTCGGAGAAAAACTGCCAGTGGCAGAAACCGTGCAAACCATTAACCCGCTGTTTCAAAACAATGCCCAAGGAGTTGTTTGATTGATTTCGCTGTGTTATACTCCGAAGCAAGAGTGGCTCATTTAACCTCGCGAGCTTGAGCCGCTGACGATTTTCCCTCGCGAGCTCGAGTGCTAACCGTTTATTCTCGCGAGCTCGAGTGGCTGGTTTATACTCGGGAGCTAGAGTCGCTGCTTTTTTTATACTCAAGAGCTCAGTGGCTGGTTTATACTCGGGAGCTGGAGTTGCTGGTTTATACTCGGGAGCTAGAGTCGCTGCTTTTTTTATACTCAAGAGCTCGAGTGGCTGGTTTATACTCGGGAGCTAGAGTTGCTGGTTTATGCTCCAGAGCTTGAGCTCGATATCCGAGAACAAAGTTATATTGAAGATAAAGTATTAGACTTGTGCACGTTGGCGCTTACGTGTCCGTGTCTGCGAAGCTTTGTGGGAGGCCGCGATATCGTTGGCATCATCAAAAGCTTCTGCTGTTTCCACGTTGGTTCGCCTTCTCGCCATCTCACCAGGTATTCTAATTTCCCCGTCTCATCATTCGTACGATGTGTGATAATATGGCGAAACTCCACCCCTCCTTCGGTCCATAAGTCTTCGTTAATTGGTGGGTCTGTGCGTCTATGCACTAAACGGAGGAGTTCCACCCGTACCGGTTTGGTCTTGAATTCTGGTGGGGCGGAACCATCCTTGTTCGCTAACTCGTAGCGTTGGCCGTGTCTAGCTTTGACTACATATGGTCCAAACAATGGCCGCATAGCCTTCGTTGTTCGGCCTTCTGATCGTACCATGACCACATCTCCTTCGTCGAAATGTACCAAGTCGTGAGCATGCAGGCGGTCAAATGTCGTCGTAAGCTTGCCTGTATACTTCTTGGTAATGTGGTGGAGGGTCGGCAATATAGTGTCCTGTAACTGGTCTAATCGTTGTGCCCAGGTGTCATTCGTCATCGGCTGAGAATCCGGTAACTCGTCCGTGAAATCGGCGAACGGAACATGGCGGCGGCCAAAGTACACGCTAAACGGTGCACTCTTATGGCGACGGGATATCCGAAGGTTCTGGTATAGCATCGTAAACGGAAGGCGTTCGTCCCATCGAAGGGAACTGCCTCACAGCATTGTCGAATAGAACGTGTAATCTCCTTGTGACGTCGTTCTGCCGCGCCCAGCACTTGGGGTCGATATGGTGGAGACACCTTATGTAGCATCCCCACTTCCTGGACCAGAAGCTCCACTAACTTGTTGGTGAACTCCTTCCCCATGTCTGTTTGGATTTTACGGGGAAACCATGTTCAAAAAAATCTCTATGAGTGTCTGTGTCGTGGTTTCCCTTTGTCTTGTCCGGTGTGGCTCGAAGGATAGAATAGCCTGTGGCGATGTCTAAGACGTGAAGAATATAATTGTTCTTGCGTCTGGACTCCAGTGGCATCGGGATGTAGTCCACTTGAATATGGTCCCACGGGTAGCGTGCATCGATGCTAATCATCGGGTGGAAACCTTTACGAAGTGTGTCCTGTCCCAAACATGTGCCACATTGCCGCTTAACTTCTGTGGCTAACTCAAGTGCCCCTGGCCAAACGTGACCGTTCTGACGAAGTTGTTGGACTGTGTCCGCCGCCCCATGATGTCCTTGTTCGTGTTGCGCTTGCGTGAGTTGCGTACGACGCTGTTTCTCCGCCGGACTCGCTTGTGCAAACGCCGGTTGACCCTCTGCATCTGCCAGTGCCACTGAGATTTCTCGCGCTGTGTCTAAGCACATGACATATTTTGTATGCTTTGGTTCTGCAAAACCAAGTCGCTGTGAAAACAGCGGGTCCAGTTTGAATCCATTGGGAGGACCCACCCGTGCTACTACGGTATGACCCCATGGTGTCTTCCCACATGCGTACTTAGCGTACTTGAGGAACGTGTGTGGTGTCCGTGGTACCAGCACCGGTTCTGTCTGCAATAACTGCTTGAACAGGTCGAACCATGGTGCTCTTGGTACCCATGGTAGACATACTGTGGCCCGTGCGCCGTCGGCTCGTATCTTGCGTAACATCCTGTGTATCTGTCCCCAAGGCGGGTTCATCCATCCATCGACTATCGACCAGTCGTGGGCAAACGCTCCTTCCCCATCATCCTTCGTCCAGAACCGAGGAAGCTGAGCGTTGGTTGGGTCCGCAAATACATCTATGTCATTCGGTCCAAAGTGTTGTTGCGCTTGTTCAAAGTAACTAGGGAATAACTGCCAGCCGTCGGTATACATTATTTCGAGTTCGTCCTGCTCCGCTGTCCCCTCGTGTACTCTACTTAACATGTCCGGGAGCACATTTGACTCTCCTGGTATATGCGATATGGTAAAGTTGAATGGCGCGATGATATGATGCCATCTCTGAAGCATCGGATTAAGCTTGAGCTGTGTGTTCATATATACAAGGGCCTTGTGGTCCGTGAAGACCGCAAACCGTTGCCCATCCAAGTATTCCCTGAAATGTGTCAGTCCATATACCAATGCCAGTAACTCCTTCATAGGTGTGGCGTAGTTCTGTTGCGCATGATTCAGAGTCTTACTAAAGAACATTAAGTAATGTTTCTTACCGTTGACCCATTGGAATAGCGCTCACCCTAAACCGTAATCGCTAGCGTCGGTTTCCAAGTTCAGAGGAATGCCGTCGACCGGAAAGTGTAACGCCACAGCATTCACCACTGCGTCTTTCATTGCCTGCCACGCCTGTGCATGTCTCTCCTCCCAACGATCACCTATCAACTCCTTTGGTTTGAGTTTGCAAAATTCGCGCAAGGGTGCAACCGTGTTCGCGAAATTAGGCAGATGTTCGTGGAGGTAATTTGCTAAACCCAACGCCGAGGCTATATCTTTGTATCGTTGTGGTGTGGGCCAGTCGATCAGCTTGGCCTGCTTTTCATGGTCAATGTCAATGCCTTGTGCCGATACTTTCTTCCCTAGGATCATGACTTCGGAGATAGCGAAGTGGCACTTGGCAGGGTTAAGCTTAAAACTGTGGTATGTTAAGCGTTGTATCACCTTCTGCACCGTCCTAACGTGTTCGTCATAACCGTCACTGGCGATAACTATGTCATCGATATAGTGGTGAACCGGTAAGCCATCAAGTATTGTACTCAAGGTACGTTGAAACTGCTGCGTGAGTACATGAAGACCGAACGGTGCTGATGTGAACGAGTACTGATAACGTTCGTGTGTAAAACTAAATAAGTATTGTGAGTCTGGATGGATGGGCAGCCTGTGGTATGCAGCCGATATGTCCAGCGTCGTGTAGTACTTCTTACTCTTGAGGCGAGATATGAGTTCGTTGACCTTGGGGATCAGGAACTGGTCACCAGGAATAAGCGCGTTAACGGCACGCATGTCTAAACACACGCGTACCTTCTTGACGTTGCCTTCCGCATCGAATGTCGGTACCGCAAGGAGAGGAAGATTAACAGTCGTTGGTGTCGTTCGTTTCGTGATCACCAAATCCGTCAACCACTTCTTCACTTGTTCATCCACATAGGGGAGCCATCGATCGGATACGAAGTTACGCGCCGATCGCCGCATCTGCAACGCTTGTTCATGGGTTACTGGGATGGTTACCTCACTCCCTTCCAGACGACAGCGCGCGTTGTCGGCAATTTTGCATTGGCTTCCAAATCCTGTGCCAACCGTTCGCGTACATCGACGGGTTCCGTCGTGTTAGGTGCCTGTCGGCGTGGTATGGGTTCGAGGAGCTCTTCTAGTTCTGTGGGGTCTATTGGTGCAAGTGGCGATTGGATACCGCCTATGTATAGGCCCAAGCCTTTCAACATATCTTGCCCCACTATATAACATCTATACCCGTCGGCAAGTTCATCAATTCTAATGAACCGTCGATAATTCTGGTACCGTACCTTATAGGTACCACTTCCGTCGTCCCCAGTCGAGGAGTTCGCACCGCCTTGTCAGCTAAATATATAAATGACCCAGGTGGTGCCGGAGTTATTGGTCGGCCAAGGAGGTCTGCGGATGTCTGTGAGATACAACTTCTATTTGCTCCCGTGTCTATCAAGGCTTTGAACGTACGTCCGTTGATTTGTACTTGAATATAGACTCGGTTGTCTGACGTCAGCAATGGGTCTTGTATTGCCATCACTGCTCCAATCGTGGTAACAAATATGAAGCTCCTATCCGACTCAGACACCCTCACCTCTCATGCATGATCGGCTACCGACTCCCACGTGTCATAGGTGTGGTTTGGTGGTGACGTCATGTGCTCGAAGTCTTCGTAAAGGATCGTGTTGATATGAATCTCTGTAGCTTCCGATGGTGGAGCCAAGTCTTCGTCCTGTGTAATCGCATTCACCTGTACTTGAGGCGTCGGACGTATTGTAACTACGTCTCTAGTCTGGGATGTATTCTGCCCCTGTCCTGCGGTTGACGTTGTGGACGGTCTGTGTACCGATTGTACGTCCCTCAAAGGACGGTTGTTGTCGTATAGCCTTGCCCGACCCTCTGCGCTCACCGCTTGCGACGCCCTGAAATGGTGACACCGTGGGATGTGCCTACCACCTGTGGTGGCGCCTGTGCCTGGCACCCCGCACAAGTCGTTGGTACCGTAGGTTGGGGCCGTTGAGTCCAATTCTGCGTTTGTCGTCTACTCGTCTGTAGGTTGGGGCGGCTATTGGTGTGGTCGCGACTTCCATTGGTCGTCGGGCCCTCGCGGTTGTTGCGACCCTGGAAACGTGCTGCCGTACGTTGCTGTGCATCCTGAATGTCAGGGCTCAACAGCTGTATAAGCTCGTGTGTCTCCATCAGTTGCCATTTGGGATGCAACTGTAGAGTACGTTCATACGTACGGCCGTTGAGAGCTTCTTCTAACAGTTGTACAATGCAGTGGTTCACTAAATTCTGTTGGAAGTCGGCATCTGTCTGGCACCGTTCACGTGCCCTCCTGTGGTTCTCCATGAGCTGTGTCATTTGTTCCATAAGAGGAGTGTGCATGTTCCGACTTTGGCCCTTGGCTAACTTGCGAAACGCGGGATCGACAGTGGCTTGTGTTTCGTGCGAACAGATCTGTTCGATCTGTAGTTGAGGTGTGCATGTCTTCAACCGTTCAGAGTTGTCGCGGATGTAGTCCAGCGTTGACCTCTCCGCCTTGAAGTAAGATAGTACCTTATGAAACCATGTAAGGTTCCAACTCTCGTCCAGCCCTGCGATTTGTGCGTTCTTGAACGCCTCGAGGAAACCCCTCTTGTGTCCCGTTCCATGATATCATGTAGGTAGTATCTGTTCGACGGCCAATCAGGCCACGTACGTGGTGAAGGTACGGGACGCTTCTCTACCGGTCGGGACTCTAATGTAGCTCGAAGTGTCTCAATCATGCCCCGAAGAGCTTCAGCTCGAGCCGTGTTATTCTCCTCGATTGCTTGGCATAGCTCGTCACTTAACTGTAGTATCCGTGCGTGTAGCGCCTGTCGCCTTTTCTCGATACTAGCCGGTGTGGGCGGAGGCACTGTTGTCTCCTTCTCTTGTCGTTTATGTGTCTGTACATATTCACTGGGCGCTTCTTTCTCGCCCCACTGACGTTGCTGTTGTTGGCGCAGGTTCGTACTTAATCGGTCCTGTCTATTCTTCACCGCCTGCTTACCTTGAGGATTCTGTCTGGCTAATACTTGTTCATGTGCGAACTCTTGAAAAGTTGGTGTGTTCTCACTGGCAGACAGAGTATCATCCTCCTCGGTTGAACTGTCCTCTGACCCTGGTGATTTGTACCCAAGTCCATAAAACGGACGCTCACAGCCTTGAATTCGGAAGGTAGGGTTGTCTTCGTCCTCTGGTACTGCCTGTACCCGTTCGTGTGCGTCAGAAGAACTCTCCTTAGCGGCCGGCCCTATTGTAGTTCGTCCGGCGTTTATGCGCTGTAACCTCTGTTCGTATTTTTCAAGAGAGACTGCTGTTGTGTCATCAGCTCCGTGAGTTTCTGAGCTGACGATTGTTCCCGTGCCGTTTCCTTGTTGTTGGTACGGTTCCGGTGACGCTTCCGCTTGTTAGGTGGGAGGCGTGGTGGGTCATTACTGGGAAATAAGGCCCCTGGAGTATCCCGAGACGAACGAGGGGACAGCCCTTCACTGGCTACCTGTTCACCAATAAAAGTCTGACTACTGTCCGCACGCAGGTTGGGTACTTCCTTGGTCTCACCCTCGAATATGACATCCTCGTCAGATTGTGCAGGTCCATTTTTGTTTGCTGTTGGTGGCTGCTTGTCGTCCGCGGAAATAATGTGTGGAGCCCCAAGATGTGTCTGTTGTTGCCCCTCCAGTGCCTGACCTGAGTGCGGAGCGGAGCGTTCCGTATGGGACTGACGACGTTTAGTTCCACGTCGGTCGATATCATCTTCCTTGCGGCGCTCAGGATTCAAGAGTTGCTGTCTACGACTTTGGCAGGGGGTAGGACATGGTTGGTGAGTTGTTTGTCAATGGAGAACTAGAAATGTGTGCGAATGAACTGATAGAGTACTGAATATAAATATCCATTTTCTATTAAATTTCATCCTTCAAACACATAACGTCTCGACATCGATCTCCGAGGAACTCGTGGGTTCCCTCGTGACTGTTTTATTTCCTACACTAACATAAGTAGTGTGGATAGTCTATATACTCTAACACTACCAGCTGTCTTACTCTTCATCCCACAATAACATATGGTTGAGTGCCTCATTAGTCGGAGCCACTTCTTGTTCTACTCCTCGCCAGCTCTTACTCCGGCCTAATGACGGCCTATTCGCAGGACCCTGTTGGGAACTTCCCTCATCGCTCTCTTTTTTTACTCTTCTTACCCGTGATGTCCTTGTCATGTGCTGTTGCGGTTGTTGGAATATGCTTCTTGATCTAAGAACGATTGCTCGTTATTGCACTCCTAAACTAAGCTGCCGTCAACCACACCTTCTGTGCATACTGTTGATCCTCTCCGTTGACCTGATTTATCTGGAAGTTCTAGTGATTTGAGTGTGTTCGCATATCATTTTCACAATTTAACCTTGTATTTACTTGCATCGTTCGTGTTATGTGCGCCCCCACCCTTATATGCTCCTAATAACTCACAGGTGCTTACTTGTGTCTCTGTATGCTTCCTAATATCCCATTCTGAAAACTTTTGTAAAATAATCTAGTATGCCGCTGATTCTTTTGCGTCATCGTACTAACCGAGTCGGTACTAACCATGTACATCTCCCATCTCTATTACCCTACTGTGGATCCTAAAGAACTTTCTTCTAACAACTTCTTAAATACAATTTTAAGCTCATTAGCTTGCAATACGATTTGTACTTGTCTCACACTGAAAACAACCTTCCTACCTGTACTCACACATGACTACTTATCTGTGGATTCTGACTGATTGTCTGATTTCGTCATTTGATCGTCGTGAGACTTTCCTTGTTGACCCTGGTTAATGTTCTGCTTGATTGGAATGTTCGCTCTTCGGGTTCACTCGTATTAGTAGATTCTTTCTTCATCCTCGTCGTCCACACGTCGTTAATCCAATCTAAATCGTTCAATTCAATCTAAATCGTTCGGATAATCTAAATCGTTCAATTTGATGCGACATTCTCTGTTCGCATTGTCTTTCAATTGTTATACTTATAACAAAAAAAAAAATATGTGCCAGCTACTGACTAATTCATATTCTGTAGCTTTCTCTGTAATTACTAATAAACTAACAACTTCTATGGTAAGTTAAAAATGTAGTAAGTATACGCGAGATAACTGTATCTCAACGTTCTCCCTCCTCAGGGGGGACGTTGTTCATTTATTAGTAATTATAAACAGTAATCCTAAAATGACTGACTCTTAAATGAGTCATTAGTCATGTGCTGTAAAACCAGCAAAACCCTAAAACCCAGTTTATCAGATTATTCTGATAAACTGTAAAACTATAATAAACCTAAAATAATCAAATAAATATAAGTACTTGTATTCTGACCACAGAGGGTAGCTCGTCAGAGTCTCCATCATCTGACAAATTAATAAATATTTGCAGTATAGGTACGACCACCCATCCGAGTATTCATATTCTCAGTTGCCGATGAGGAGAGCTACCTCGGTGGGCGTTGGTATCGTTCAGGGAAAGATTTTTGAGAGACTCTAGAAGTTCACGGTCACGTGCATCTTCAAAAGGTGTTGACATATTACATCAGCAACTGGTGCCAGGGTAGGGCTTTCCAGTTGGGCTCATGACTTGGAAAGACTGTAAGATGTTGACAATCAATCTGTGGCTCAGCTCTGAACTAAAGGCATTCATCATATGGAGACGGACAAGGCTAGCATTGAGATCAGTTAAGTTGAAAGTAAGGACAGTGTGTCGTACTCTAAATACTCTCATTAGTAGAGTATCGACTTTCAGCCTGCGCGTTAACCTGCTGCTTTGACAGCTTGGTTATAAATGGTTACGTACAATGCTCTAGTGCTGAGAGGGGCAATAATGCGGAGATGGTGTCTATTTCACGACTGAAAAGGTTGTTATCGATTAGATTGCAGAATGGTGGTCGTCAAGGTCAGAGTCATTCAATGACGGTCCTCAAGGACTTGCCCCAGTTTTATCTTGAGCCAGAGACGAGTATGTCTTTTTCTCTAATCCTCATATACATTCACGGGGGAACTCTCATCAGATACTGGTGTAGCGATTGCCAAAAGTCGTGATTACCATTGCTAATGTTAGTTGGCAAATTGTGGTTTCCATCGATGCGAGGATGGTATGAGTTAGATGAGAGTTCCATACGATCATACTCCTCTGACCGGGTTATAATTTAATCAATGGTCAATTTAAAAGCATCATGAGTTATAGAGATTAAATTTTGAAATATTTCATCTCATGAGTGGTGTAAACTTCGATGGAAATTACTAGGTTTCAAACTATATTAAACTAAAATACAATTTAGTCAGTTAGGATTTAGCAGTGGTAGCTTGTGTAAGAATGATCGGGACTGCCTCTTGTTAAGAGCCTAAATATCCTCGATCACACAGGGCGTACCTCTAGCTGTTCTTTATTGAATAATTTTCACTAGAAGTACTAAATGTTCATGACCACTTGCCTAATTTGTAAATAGACATAATAACGTAAGTCACGTTAATACATTAGCTGATATAAATAAAGTTCCATCTGAAGAAAAGTAAAAAAAAGAAAAAGACTTATTGGATTTTGGAGATTGGCGGGAGGACCAAAATCTATAAGTAGTAGTTCGGAGATTATAAAATTTGGTTTATAATATCCTACATCTACTAATGTCTCAAATAGGTCCAAGTAGATGAGTCATACCAAATACTCAGGCTATTGGAGCCATCAAAGTGAATTTAGAACACTTTGGAAATATTGGAAAAAGAGCTTGTACTAAATTATTTAAAATACAAATAAAACCAATGTATTATCTCAATTGATCTTGATATTTTAGACTGACCGGAGGCCGTATTTCTACATAGCCCCCCAGTAGCTTTTAGAACTACGAACGTACGTTAAGATACGATCTAGTTGGTAAAGCGAAAACCAAAGTAAAAACGGTTTCGGTCATGACTTATCAGTAAGTATGTGCCTATATGTACGAGTTCAAGACTCATGTTGTACTCTATGTCGTTTAGTATTTGGTCCAGTAACCATTTCCGATGTAGGCGCCTTACGTTTATTATTTGGTAAGGTAATAGCCAAAGGCTGTTCTTCATTAGGAAGTAAGTTTGAACAATTTTCTGCACTGTTGGTAAGCAGATCAGAAAGTTTAGTCACGTAGGAAGTAGGTGGCAAATAGGGAATTTCAGATCCGTCAGGGTTTGTAGTCACCTGAGGAAACCCTTTTCGTTTATCTCGTGTGTTCTTATGTAAACGCTTATTCCATTTCTTATTAAAGATACGAAGAAAGTCATGAGATTCACGAAATGCATCGGAGGTTAGCCAAGCTACTGTCCCATCCATGAAACGGGTCTTGTAGTAAGTGTAACCGTCTTCGGATGTTTTGTCAATTATATCTTTGACTTGTGACTCCATAACTGGTACATCAGAATCAAATGAGCGAGCGAATGAGAGTTCGGAGGTAGGGATACGGTGAGTGCCTAGATTGGTTGCGCTAGTACCATCAATGTTATTCACTTCGTAAGTATCACTCTTCTCATCATGGTAGGAAATAACAAAAGGTCCTATCGTCTTAGAAGAGAGTTCGGTAACGTTGGCGTTTCGATTTATAATGTTAACGTAATCGCCGACTTTGAACTGAACAATGTTCTTAGTGTTATTCCATCGGTCATACGCTTTAAGTAGGACGCGATTCTTGTGCTCAGTAAACAGGGGTAAACAACGTTCTGCATATGCTCGATCTTTTTTGTAGCCACGGGGTAGCGTGTTTCTCGGGCGCAGTTTATATCAAACGTTGCTTGTAATTCACTATAGCGGCCAAAGAAATAGTGAAACGGGAGTGTTCCAGTTTGAGGATTCATGCAGTTATTCATTTGAGTCTGAACCCATTTCAAATGATAAGGCCACATATCCTCAACGTCGTCTAGTGCGGTACGCAAGAGTTTCTTAAGTTCTCTATGACGTGTCTCATTTGCACCCTGCGTTTGAGGTTTGTAAGGAACACCACGCCTATGGGTCATGCCTGATACGAGTATAAGTGCCTCCATTACGTCGGTACAAAACTCACTACCGTTATCAGAACATAGTACTCGGGGAAACCGAAGTCATTAAAGACGTGATAGCATAATTCTGCCACTGTTTGTGGACGTTTGTTCGGTATTGCATAAAGCAAGTTATAGCCCGAAGCCACACATAAGAAATGACAGATATATACATCGCCAGTATGCTTGGATCGCGGGAGTTTAACCAAATCGACTATGACTCGGCGCATCGGTTGGTCTTCTGTCACACTTTTTTAGGGGTGCCCAACCGTATCGCTTGATCTGGTTCTTTTCACAATCAGTACAGCGTCGGTATACTTCACGTATGGTTTCTTTCAGCGCCGGGTGATCAAGCCCTGCACGAATAGCCATTTTATAAGTATGCTCATATGCTCGATGCGTTAAATTATGTATAATTTTAACTCTACTTTCGAGCTCCTCTAAGTCAGTCAGATTCTGCGTAACGCTGGCTGGATGAACCATAGTCCTGTTGGAAAGGGCAACCTCAGTATCAGGAGGGGTAGAGTCCTGAGATACATAATTGACAACATTGGATTGTTGAAGTATCTTCTTCAGTTGTTTCGCAACTCCTGGCTGTTCTTTAAGCAGCGCTTTAAGTAGTTGAGTGCGAGCTTCAGGTTCTCTTAGAGTTTTGAGTCTTTGATCCATGGCCTTAGCTAGTTCCATGTTTTTTTACGATCTAATGCCGTTTCAATCGGCATTACCTCGACTTCTACAATCTTGTTGGGTGCATGTGTTGTACGAGTCTTGAGCTTTTGTTCAAACTCTTTTAGACTCCTCTAGTTTAGCTAAGAATTCGGTTGAGGGTTTCCACTTTAGTGGTACCTGCAGGACCGATGCGACAAACAATGGTGTGTTTCCAAGGCGTCTTCTTAATAGAATAGGATCCTGATACAAGAATGTCAGGTTTCACAGTCGACATAAATAGGTTCGTCTTGAATCATATTAATTAAATCACGTATCCATGGGTCAGGTGCAAGGGACAACCTGGCATAATGGTAGATTTAGTAATATTAACATAATTTAACGTAACTGTGCGATAAGTTGACAAGGTGGGTTAGCCACGCATTA
>LUCW03001782.1:0-19150 GCA_001586965.3 Sphaeroforma sirkka
ACATTTCGTACGGGATATCGATTCGATAGTCCACTCAAAAAGCTGGGTTCGATTAATAAGAGACATCAAGATATACCTGCACAAAGTGCAAGGCACCGTTATACGACAGTTTCCACACTTGAGAGACTACAGATCTAAGACCAGATTTTACTGGCGAAACTCTTTTTGATTTATGAGCTGATGACAGTTGATTAGAAATTACGTCAAGTTAATAGATAATATAACTCGAGAGCAGATTAAGTTTCTCAACCGACTCCCGGGGAGTAAATTCGTTCAGAGTCAACCGCAATATTCTAGAAATAGCTGCTTTCCTATGCGAGTCACGACCTATGCGGAAAAAAGGCATCGTGTGATCATCTTGAGATTTCGTTGCAGAGAACGAGGAAATGAAATAGCATCGAAGCGCTAAAAGTGTTCTGCAGAAGGATTCTCACGCACTGACCATATGAGGGTTTTACCCTGGCCATTCTCATACTAAAAACCCTTTAGACTGAACAGAGGCCGTATTTTTTACATAGCCTCACTACGGACGTACGTGAAGGTACGATCTAGTTCGTAAAGCGAAAACCAAAGTAAAACAGTTTCGGTCATGGCTTATCGAGCAAGTATGTGCCTATTTGTACAGAGTTCAAGACTCATATTGTACTCCATGTCGTTTAGTATGTGGTCCAGTAACCATTTCCGATGTAGGCGCCTTACGTTTATTACTTGGCAAGGTAATAGCCAAAGGGTGTTCTTCAGTAGTAAGTAAGTTCGAAGAATTTTCTGCTCTGTTGGTAAGCAGATCAGACAATTTAGTCACATGGGAAGTAGGTGGCAAATAGGGAATTTCATATCCATCTGGGTTTGTAGTCACCTGAGGAAACCCTTTCCGTTTATCTCGTGTGTAGTTAATTTAAACGCTTATTCCATTTCTTATTAAAAATACGAAGGAAGTCATAAGATTCACGAAAACGCATCGGAGGTTAGCCAAGCTACTGTCCCATCAATAAAATGGGTCTTGTAGTAAGTGTAACCGTCTTCGGATGTTTTGTCAATTATATCTTTGACTTGTGACTCCACAACTGGGACATCAGAATCAAATGAGCGAGCGAATGAAGTTCGGAGGTAGGGATACGGTGAGTGCCTAGATTGTGTTGCGCTAGTACCATCAGTAGCCCCATTCATGTAAGTATCACTCTTCTCATCATGGTAGAAAATAACAAAAGGTCCAATTGTCTTAGAAGAGAGTTCGGTAACGTTGGCATTACGATTTATAATGTTAACATAATCGCCAACTTTGAACTGAACAATGTTCTTAGTGATATTCCATCGATCATACGCTTTAAGTAGGATACGATTTTTATGCTCGAGTAAACAGGGTAAACAACGTTCTGCATATGCTTGACCTTTTGTAGCCACGGGTAACGTGTTTCTCGGGCGCAGTTTTATCAAACGTTGCTTGTAATTCACTATAGCGGCCAAAGAAATAGTGAAACGGGAGTGTTCCAGTTTGAGGATTCATGCAGTTATTCATTTGAGTCTGAACCCATTTCAAATGATAAGGCCACATATCCTCAAAGCGTCATCTAGTGCGGTACGCAAGAGCTTCTTTAATAGCTTTCTATGACGTGTCTCATTTGCACCCTGCGTTTGAGGTTTTATATGGAACACCACGCCTATGGTCATGCCTGATACGAGTATAAGTGCCTCCAATATGTCGGTACAAAACTCACTACCGTTATCAGAACATAGCACTGGGGAAACCGAAGTCATTGAAGACGTGATAGCATAACTCTGCCACTGTTTGTGGACGTTTGTTCGGTATTGCATAAAGCAAGTTATAGCCCGAAGCCACACATAAGAAATGACAGATATATACATCGCCAGTATGCTTGGATCGCGGGAGTTTAACCAAATCGACCATGACTCGGCGCATCGGTTGGTCTTCTGTCACACTTTTTTAGGGGTGCCCAACCGTATCGCTTGATCTGGTTCTTTTTTCACAATCAGTACAGCGTCGGTATACTTCACGTATGGTTTCTTTCAGCGCCGGGTGATCAAGCCCTGCACGAATAGCCATCTTATAAGTATGCTCATATGCTGATGAGTTAAATTATGTATTATTTTAACTCTACTCTCGAGCTCTTCTAAGTCAGTCAGATTCTGTGTAACGCTGGCTGAATGAACCATAGTCCCGTTAGATAGGGCAACTTCAGTATCAGGAGGGGTAGACTCCTGAGATACGTAATTAACAACATTAGATTGTTGAAGTATCTTCTTCAGTTGTTTCGCAACTCCTGGCTGTTCTTTAATCAGCGCTTTAAGTAGTTGAGTGCGAGCTTCAGGTTCTCTTAGAGTTTTGAGTCTTTGATCCATGGCCTTAGCTAGTTCCATGTTTTTACGATCTAATGCCGTCTCAATCGGCATTACCTCGACTGCATTCTTGTTGGGTGCATGTGTTGTACGAGTCTTGAGCTTTTGTTCAAACTCCTTAGACTCCTCTAGTTTAGCTAAGAACTCGGTTGAGGGTTTCTACTTTGTGGTACCTGCAGGACCGATGCGACAAACGATGGTGTGTTTTCAAGGTATGTTCTTAATATAATAGGATCCCTGATACAAGAACGTGTCGGTTTCACGGTCGACATAGATAGAGCTCGTCTTGAATCATATATTAATTAAATCACGTATCCATGGGTCGGAGCTACGTAAGCGACAACACAGCGTAATGGTAGATTTAGTAATATTAACATAATTTAACAACTGTGCGATAAGTTGCCAAGGTGGGTTAGCCCACGCATTATGCTTTGATACGTCAAGTTGATAAGCATCACCTTTAGGATGAGTCAACGACCTATAATCAGAAAGCTGTTTGTTATGTTCTGCGGCGGACATATCAATAGTAAATGGACCCCATCGTGATTTAAGTTAAACCAGGTTAAACATCCAATCGGTTGCCAATAACTCTTTTAACTGTTTTCTGGTAGTCAGGGACAAGTCGTAAAAGAGCATGTCAGGAAGATGATTGTGTATTGATTTGTGTTAGACCCTGTTTTAACCAATAATGTCTTCAATTTGTGTTTTGACAACGTCTTTGTGTCTCCAACTCACGTAGTTATGTGAAGGACATCTTTTAACTTAGAGAAGTCGACGTTTGATAAGTCAAGTCTAACGTACCCATTAGAGAACTTAAACATAGCACACCAGTCAGTTATTGCAATCTTCCTGTTTTGTATAATTAAGTCCATAATTATATCGGTGAAGTGCGGAATCATATCGATTTTGCTTCACCTTCCGGAGGTCTTAAGTATCTTTAACATATTATGGGACATCATGACTGATCTTTATGAGATGGGTAAGTCCCCATTAGGCAGACCAGTGAGTGTCATACCTAAACTGAGAAGATCAGTCATACCTATAATTAAATCGTATTTCTGAGACATGCCAGTAACGATTAGGTGAGTCTTCACAACTCTTCTATCTGACAGCATTATGTGTGTGCATAGTCAATGGCTTGTTCGCAAGTAGTAACTTTGCCATTTCCCAAGATTAAATCAGTTGTTTCGTTATGGACAGCCATATCTGTAGCGTAGGCTACTCGGCGTGAGATAGCAGAGACTTCAGCCCCTGGATCAAATAGTGCCATAACTTTTTCTCCATTTACGAAAACTGCTTGAAAGATACGTTCATCTCCTTTGGTATAGATTTTATTGAACATTTTCTCATAATCTTGCTCTAGTGCGCACATACGGTACTGTCAGTGCTTAACTTGGACGTCCGGTAAGTCCTTGCAAATCCTCTTTGTGCCAACCGTTAGTACCCTTGCAAGTAGCACACTCTTTCATATAGTGTCCAAAATCTGGCTTTGCCTGGTGCACACTTAACAGGGTCGTGTCTACCATTCCACTTGCCATTACGTTTTGTGAGGTTGTAACCACACTTCTTGCAAGGCGCTCTCACCTTCTTATCACCTTTCGGTTCGGTAGAAGTAGAGCCAGTACCCCAGTCCAGTAGTAGTGCGAGGTTTCTTAGTACTACGCGCAGTATTAGTCTCTACTGCGTTTTGCTTAGTGGGCTGGGTGTAGCTCGTGGTACTAAGTACTCTAGTAGAGGAATTGGTATGCTTGTGTACTATCTTCTCAAAGACAGACCAAGGCATAGATATTAAATCACCATAGGCGATGATGTCATCATTGACTTTCTTCTTAAGGGTGTAGTAAGTATACGCGAGATAACTGTATCTCAACGTTCTCTCCTCAGGGAGGGGACGTTGTTCATTTATTAGTAATTATAAACAGTAATCCTAAAATGAATGACTCTTAAATGAGTCATTAGTCATGTGCTGTAAAACCAGCAAAACCCTAAAACCCAGTTTATCAGATTATTCTGATAAACTGTAAAAACTTGTAATAAACCTAAAATAATCAAATAAATATAAGTACTTGTATTCTGACCACAACCCCCCCCCAAACTGAAGCACTGAACAAAGCAGTGTGCCAGTTTCAGAGATGATAAGAATAGCATAGTACCTTATGTGCTGGCATTATCCTCGAGAGCTAGAGCATTGTGCTGGCATTTATCCTCGAGAGCTAGAGCATTGTGCTGGCATTTATCCTCAGAGAGCTAGAGCACCCGATGTGTACGTCTCGAGCGACCCGTCGTGTTTGAATTCTTGAAGCTACTGTTCATCTGTGTCAGCATATAGGAGTTTGGCAAGTACAATATAGGACTGTATTTGTGTCGGAGAAAAAACTGCCAGTGGCAGAAACCGTGCAAACCATTAACCCGCTGTTTCAAAACAATGCCCAAGGAGTTGTTTGATTGATTTCGCTGTGTTATACTCCGAAGCAAGAGTGGCTCATTTAACCTCGCGAGCTTGAGCCGCTGACGATTTTCCTCGCGAGCTCGAGTGCTAACCGTTTATTCTCGCGAGCTCGAGTGGCTGGTTTATACTCGGGAGCTAGAGTCGCTGCTTTTTATACTCAAGAGCTCGAGTGGCTGGTTTATACTCGGGAGCTGGAGTTGCTGGTTTATACTCGGGAGCTAGAGTCGCTGCTTTTTTTATACTCAAGAGCTCGAGTGGCTGGTTTATACTCGGGAGCTAGAGTTGCTGGTTTATGCCCAGAGCTTGAGCTCGATATCCGAGAACAAAGTTATATTGAAGATAAAGTATTAGACTTGTGCACGTTGGCGCTTACGTGTCCGTGTCTGCGAAGCTTTGTGGGAGGCCGCGATATCGTTGGCATCATCAAAAGCTTCTGCTGTTTCCCACGTTGGTTCGCCTTCTCGCCATCTCACCAGGTATTCTAATTTCCCCGTCTCATCATTCGTACGATGTGTGATAATATGGCGAAACTCCACCCCTCCTTCGGTCCATAAGTCTTCGTTAATTGGTGGGTCTGTGCGTCTATGCACTAAACGGAGGAGTTCCACCCGTACCGGTTTGGTCTTGAATTCTGGTGGGGCGGAACCATCCTTGTTCGCTAACTCGTAGCGTTGGCCGTGTCTAGCTTTGACTACATATGGTCCAAACAATGGCCGCATAGCCTTCGTTGTTCGGCCTTCTGATCGTACCATGACCACATCTCCTTCGTCGAAATGTACCAAGTCGTGAGCATGCAGGCGGTCAAATGTCGTCGTAAGCTTGCCTGTATACTTCTTGGTAATGTGGTGGAGGGTCGGCAATATAGTGTCCTGTAACTGGTCTAATCGTTGTGCCCAGGTGTCATTCGTCATCGGCTGAGAATCCGGTAACTCGTCCGTGAAATCGGCGAACGGAACATGGCGGCGGCCAAAGTACACGCTAAACGGTGCACTCTTATGGCGACGGGATATCCGAAGGTTCTGGTATAGCATCGTAAACGGAAGGCGTTCGTCCCATCGAAGGGGAACTGCCTCACAGCATTGTCGAATAGAACGTGTAATCTCCTTGTGACGTCGTTCTGCCGCGCCCAGCACTTGGGGTCGATATGGTGGAGACACCTTATGTAGCATCCCCACTTCCTGGACCAGAAGCTCCACTAACTTGTTGGTGAACTCCTTCCCCATGTCTGTTTGATTTTACGGGGGAAACCATGTTCGCCAAAAAAATCTCTATGAGTGTCTGTGTCGTGGTTTCCTTTGTCTTGTCCGGTGTGGCTCGAAGGATAGAATAGCCTGTGGCGATGTCTAAGACGTGAAGAATATAATTGTTCTTGCGTCTGGACTCCAGTGGCATCGGGATGTAGTCCACTTGAATATGGTCCCACGGGTAGCGTGCATCGATGCTAATCATCGGGTGGAAACCTTTACGAAGTGTGTCCTGTCCCAAACATGTGCCACATTGCCGCTTAACTTCTGTGGCTAACTCAAGTGCCCCTGGCCAAATGTGACCGTTCTGACGAAGTTGTTGGACTGTGTCCGCCGCCCCATGATGTCCTTGTTCGTGTTGCGCTTGCGTGAGTTGCGTACGACGCTGTTTCTCCGCCGGACTCGCTTGTGCAAACGCCGGTTGACCCTCTGCATCTGCCAGTGCCACTGAGATTTCTCGCGCTGTGTCAAAGCACATGACATATTTTGTATGCTTTGGTTCTCAAAACCAAGTCGCTGTGAAAACAGCGGGTCCAGTTTGAATCCATTGGGAGGACCCACCCGTGCTACTACGGTATGACCCCATGGTGTCTTCCCACATGCGTACTTAGCGTACTTGAGGAACGTGTGTGGTGTCCGTGGTACCAGCACCGGTTCTGTCTGCAATAACTGCTTGAACAGGTCGAACCATGGTGCTCTTGGTACCCATGGTAGACATACTGTGGCCCGTGCGCCGTCGGCTCGTATCTTGCGTAACATCCTGTGTATCTGTCCCCAAGGCGGGTTCATCCATCCATCGACTATCGACCAGTCGTGGGCAAACGCTCCTTCCCCATCATCCTTCGTCCAGAACCGAGGAAGCTGAGCGTTGGTTGGGTCCGCAAATACATCTATGTCATTCGGTCCAAAGTGTTGTTGCGCTTGTTCAAAGTAACTAGGGAATAACTGCCAGCCGTCGGTATACATTATTTCGAGTTCGTCCTGCTCCGCTGTCCCCTCGTGCTACTCTACTTAACATGTCCGGGAGCACATTTGACTCTCCTGGTATATGCGATATAGTAAAGTTGAATGGCGCGATGATATGATGCCATCTCTGAAGCATCGGATTAAGCTTGAGCTGTGTGTTCATATACACAAGGGCCTTGTGGTCCGTGAAGACCGCAAACCGTTGCCCATCCAAGTATTCCCTGAAATGTGTCAGTCCATATACCAATGCCAGTAACTCCTTCATAGGTGTGGCGTAGTCCTGTTGCGCATGGTTCAGAGTCTTACTAAAGAACATTAAGTAATGTTTCTTACCGCTGACCCATTGAATAGCGCTCCCCTAAACCGTAATCGCTAGCGTCGGTTTCCAAGTTCAGAGGAATGCCGTCGACCGGAAAGTGTAACGCCACAGCATTCACCACTGCGTCCTTCATTGCCTGCCACGCCTGTGCATGTCTCTCCTCCCAACGATCACCTATCAACTCCTTTGGTTTGAGTTTGCAAAATTCGCGCAAGGGTGCAACCGTGTTCGCAAAATTAGGCAGATGTTCGTGGAGGTAATTTGCTAAACCCAACGCCGAGGCTATATCTTTGTACCGTAGTGGTGTGGGCCAGTCGATCAGCTTGGCCTGCTTTTCATGGTCAATGTCAATGCCTTGTGCCGATACTTTCTTCCCTAGGATCATGACTTCGGAGATAGCGAAGTGGCACTTGGCAGGGTTAAGCTTAAAACTGTGGTATGATAAGCGTTGTATCACCTTCTGCACCGTCCTAACGTGTTCGTCATAACCGTCACTGGCGGTAACTATGTCATCGATATAGTGGTGAACCGGTAAGCCATCAAGTATTGTACTCAAGGTACGTTGAAACTGCTGCGTGAGTACATGAAGACCGAGCGGTGCTGATGTGAACGAGTATTGATAACGTTCGTGTGTAAAACTAAATAAGTATTGTGAGTCTGGATGGATGGGCAGCCTGTGGTATGCAGCCGATATGTCCAGCGTCGTGTAGTACTTCTTACTCTTGAGGCGAGATATGAGTTCGTTGACCTTGGGGATCAGGAACTGGTCACCAGGAATAAGCGCGTTAACGGCACGCATGTCTAAACACACGCGTACCTTCTTGACGTTGCCTTCCGCATCGAATGTCGGTACCGCAAGGAGAGGAAGATTAACAGTCGTTGGTGTCGTTCGTTTCGTGATCACCAAATCCGTCAACCACTTCTTCACTTGTTCATCCATAGGGGAGCCATCGATCGGATACGAAGTTACGCGCCGATCGCCGCATCTGCAACGCTTGTTCATGGGTTACTGGGATGGTTACCTCACTCCCTTCCAGACGACAGCGCGCGTTGTCGGCAATTTTCGCATTGGCTTCCAAATCCTGTGCCAACCGTTCGCGTACATCGACGGGTTCCGTCGTGTTAGGCGCTTGTCGGCGTGGTATGGGTTCGAGGAGCTCATCTAGTTCTGTGGGGTCTATTGGTGCAAGTGGCGATTGGATACCGCCTATGTATAGGCCCAAGCCTTTCAACATATCTTGCCCCACTATAACATCTATACCCGTCGGCAAGTTCATCAATTCTAATGAACCGTCGATAATTCTGGTACCGTACCTTATAGGTACCACTTCCGTCGTCCCCAGTCGAGGAGTTCGCACCGCCTTGTCAGCTAAATATATAAATGACCCAGGTGGTGCCGGAGTTATTGGTCGGCCAAGGAGGTCTGCGGATGTCTGTGAGATACAACTTCTATTTGCTCCCGTGTCTATCAAGGCTTTGAACGTACGTCCGTTGATTTGTACTTGAATATAGACTCGGTTGTCTGACGTCAGCAATGGATCTTGTATTGCCATCACTGCTCCAATCGTGGTAACAAATATGAAGCTCCTATCCGACTCAGACACTCTCACCTCTCATGCATGATCGGCTACCGACTCCCACGTCTCATAGGTGTGGTTTGGTGTTGACGTCATGTGCTCGAAGTCTTCGTAAAGGATCGTGTTGATATGAATCTCTGTAGCTTCCGATGGTGGAGCCAAGTCTTCGTCCTGTGTAATCGCATTCACCTGTACTTGAGGCGTCGGACGTATTGTAACTACGTCTCTAGTCTGGGATGTATTCTGCCCCTGTCCTGCGGTTGACGTTGTGGACGGTCTGTGTACCGATTGTACGTCCCTCAAAGGACGGTTGTTGTCGTATAGCCTTGCCCGACCCTCCGCGCTCACCGCTTGCGACGCCCTGAAATGATGACACCGTGGGATGCCTGCCTACCACCTGGTGGCGCCTGTGCCTGGCACCCCGCACAAGTCGTTGGTACCGTAGGTTGGGGCCGTTGAGTCCAATTCTGCGTTTGTCGTCTACTCGTCTGTAGGTTGGGGCGGCTATTGGTGTGGTCGCGACTTCCATTGGTCGTCGGGCCCTCGCGGTTGTTGCGACCCTGGAAACGTGCTGTCGTACGTTGCTGTGCATCCTGAATGTCAGGGCTCAACAGCTGTATAAGCTCGTGTGTCTCCATCAGTTGCCATTTGGGATGCAACTGTAGAGTACGTTCATACGTACGGCCGTTGAGAGCTTCTTCTAACAGTTGTACAATGCAGTGGTTCACTAAATTCTGTTAAAAGTCGGCATCTGTCTGGCACCGTTCACGTGCCCTCCTGTGGTTCTCCATGAGCTGTGTCATTTGTTCCATAAGAGGAGTGTGCATGTTCCGACTTTGGCCCTTGGCTAACTTGAGAAACGCGGGATCGACAGTGGCTTGTGTTTCGTGCGAACAGATCTGTTCGATCTGTAGATGAGGTGTGCATGTCTTCAACCGTTCAGAGTTGTCGCGGATGTAGTCCAGCGTTGACTTCTCCGCCTTGAAGTAAGATAGTACCTTATGAAACCATGTAAGGTTCCAACTCTCGTCCAGCCCCGCGATTTGTGCGTTCTTGAACGCCTCGAGGAGAGCCCCTCTTGTGTCCCGTTCCATAATATCATGTAGGTAGTATCTGTTCGACGGCCAATCAGGCCACGTACGTGGTGAAGGTACGGGACACTTCTCTACCGGTCGGGACTCTAATGTAGCTCGAAGTGTCTCAATCACGCCCCGAAGAGCTTCAGCTCGAGCCGTGTTATTCTCCTCGATTGCTTGGCATAGTTCGTCACTTAAATGTAGTATCCGTGCGTGTAGCGCTTGTCGCCTTTTCTCGATACTAGCCGGTGTGGGCGGAGGCACTGTTGTCTCCTTCTCTTGTCGTTTAGGTGTCTGTACATATTCACTGGGCGCTTCTTTCTCGCCCCACTGACGTTGCTGTTGTTGGCGCAGGTTCGTACTTAATCGGTCCTGTCTATTCTTCACCGCCTCTTTACCTTGAGGATTCTGTCTGGCTAATACTTGTTCATGTGCGAACTCTTGAAAAGTTGGTGTGTTCTCACTGGCAGACAGAGTATCATCCTCCTTGGTTGAACTGTCCTCTGACCCTGGTGATTTGTACCCGAGTCCATAAAACGGACGCTCACATCCTTGAATTCGGAAGGTAGGGTTGTCTTCGTCCTCTGGTACTGCCTGTACCCGTTCGTGTGCGTCAGAAGAACTCTCCTTAGCGGCCGGCCCTATTGTAGTTCGTCCGGCGTTTATGCGCTGTAACCTCTGTTCGTATTTTTTTCAAAGAGAGACTGCTGTTGTGTCATCAGCTCCGTGAGTTTCTGAGCTGACGATTGTTCCCGTGCCGTTTCCTTGTTGTTGGTACGGTTCCGGTGACGCTTCCGCTTGTTAGGTGGGAGGCGTGGTGGGTCATTACTGGGAAATAAGGCCCTGGAGTATCCCGAGACGAACGAGGGGACAGCCCTTCACTGGCTACCTGTTCACCAATAAAAGTCTGACTACTGTCCGCACGCAAGTCGGGTACTTCCTTGGTCTCACCCTCGAATATGACATCCTCGTCAGATTGTGCAGGTACATTTTTTTTTGTTTGCTGTTGGTGGCTGCTTGTCGTCCGCGGAAATAATGTGTGGAGCCCCTAGATGTGTCTGTTGTTGCCCCTCCAGAGCCTGACCTGAGTGCGGAGCGGAGCGTTCCGTATGGGACTGCCGACGTTTAGTTCCACGTCGGTCGATATCATCTTCCTTGCGGCGCTCAGGATTCAAGAGTTGCTGTCTACGACTTTGGCGGGGTAGGACATGGTTGGTGAGTTGTTTGTCAATGGAGAACTAGAAATGTGTGCGAATGAACTGATAGAGTACTGAATATAAATATCCATTTTCTATTAAATTTCATCCTTCAAACACATAACGTCTCGACATCGATCTCCGAGGAACTCGTGGGTTCCCTCGTGACTGTTTTATTTCCTACACTAACATAAGTAGTGTGGATAGTCTATCTACTCTAACACTACCAGCTGTCTTACTCTTCATCCCACAATAACATATGGTTGAGTGCCTCATTAGTCGGAGCCACTTCTTGTTCTACTCCTCGCCAGCTCTTGCTCCGGCCTGATGACGGCCTATTCGCAGGACTCTGTTGGGAACTTCCCTCATCGCTGCCCTCTTTTTTTACTCTTCTTACCCGTGATGTCCTTGTCATGTGCTGTTGCGGTTGTTGGAATATGCTTCTTGATCTAAGAACGATTGCTCGTTATTGCACTCCTAAACTAAGCTGCCGTCAACCACACCTTCTGTGCATACTGTTGATCCTCTCCGTTGACCTGATTTATCTGGAAGTTCTAGTGATTTGAGTGTGTTCGCATATCATTTTCACAATTTAACCTTGTATTTACTTGCATCGTTCGTGTTATGTGCGCCCCCACCCTTATATGCTCCTAATAACTCACAGGTGCTTACTTGTGTCTCTGTATGCTTCCTAATATCCCATTCTGAAAACTTTTGTAAAATAATCTAGTATGCCGCTGATTCTTTTTGCGTCATCGTACTAACCGAGTCGGTACTAACCATGTACATCTCCCATCTCTACTACACTACTGTGGATCCTAAAGAACTTTCTTCTAACAACTTCTTAAATACAATTTAAGCTCATTAGCTTGCAATTCGATTTGTACTTGTCTCACACTGAAAACAACCTTCCTACCTGTACTCACACATGACTACTTATCTGTGGATTCTGACTGATTGTCTGATTTCGTCATTTGATCGTCGTGAGACTTTCCTTGTTGACCCTGGTTAATGTTCTGCTTGATTGGAATGTTCGCTCTTCGGGTTCACTCGTATTAGTAGATTCTTTCTTTATCCTCGTCGTCCACACGTCGTTAATCCAACGACCGGATAATCTAAATCGTTCATTTTGATGCGACATTCTCTGTTCGCATTGTCTTTCAATTGTTATACTTATAACAAAAAAATATGTGCCAGCTACTGACTAATTCATATTCTGTAGCTTTCTCTGTAATTACTAATAAACCAACAACTTCTATGGTAAAGTTAAAAATGTAGTAAGTATACGCGAGATAACTGTATCTCAACGTTCTCCTCCTCAGGGAGGGGACGTTGTTCATTTATTAGTAATTATAAACAGTAATCCTAAAATGACTGACTCTTAAATGAGTCATTAGTCATGTGCTGTAAAACCAGCAAAACCCTAAAACCCAGTTTATCAGATTATTCTGATAAACTGTAAAACTTGTAATAAACCTAAAATAATCAAATAAATATAAGTACTTGTATTCTGACCACAATTTTATTTAAAATAATTAAATACAAATTTTGTGAACTTCTAGAGTCTCGCAAGACCTTTGCGAACGATACTACTATTCGAGGTGCTCTAGCTCATATGACACATATGAACACTAGGATGGGAGGTTGTACCTATAATGACGAATATTTATTAGTTTGTCAGATGATGAAGACTCTGGGGTTAGCCTTTTTTAAGAAGGTCAATTATGATATAGATGGCGAGCTGATGCCCTGGGCTGCACTATTAGGTGACTCACGGACGCTGGTGAGCCTTTCCGCGGCAGTTGAGACCTCCTCTTCCAAGGCTTTAGGGTCCGACGAGTCATCCTCAGAGTTTTCATCAGAACCCAGCTCAGAAACGGCGTCCTCTACAGCTTCAACTGTAAATTTCGATGGAAATTACTAGGTTTCAAACTATATTAAACTAAAATACAATTTAGTCAGTTAGGATTTAGCAGTGGTAGCTTGTGTAAGAATGATCGTGACTGCCTCTTGTTAAGAGTCTAAATATCCTCGATCACACAGGGCGTACCTCTAGCTGTTCTTTATTGAATAATTTTCACTAGAAGTACTAAGTGTTCATGACCACTTGCCTAATTTGTAAATAGACATAATAACGTAAGTCACGTTAATACATTAGCTGATATAAATAAAGTTCCATCTGAAGAAAAGTTAAAAAAAAAAAAAAGACTTATTGGATTTTGGAGATTGGCGGGAGGACCAAAATCTATAAGTAGTAGTTCGGAGATTATAAAATTTAGTTTATAATATCCTACATCTACTAATGTCTCAAATAGGTCCAAGTAGATGAGTCATACCAAATACTCGGGCTATTGGAGCCATCAAAGTGAATTTAGAACACTTTGGAAATATTGGAAAAAGAGCTTGTACTAAATTATTTTAAATACAAATAAAAACCAATGTATTATCTCAATTGATCTTGATATTTTAGACTGACCGGAGGCCGTATTTCTACATAGCCCCCAGTAGCTTTTAGAACTACGAACGTACGTTAAGATACGATCTAGTTGGTAAAGCGAAAACCAAAGTAAAAAACGGTTTCGGTCATGACTTATCGAGTAAGTATGTGCCTATATGTACGAGTTCAAGACTCATGTTGTACTCTATGCCGTTTAGTATTTGGTCCAGTAACCATTTCCGATGTAGGCACCTTACGTTTATTATTTGGTAAGGTAATAGCCAAAGGCTGTTCTTCATTAGTAGGTAAGTTTGAACAATTTTTTCTGCACTGTTGGTAAGCAGATCAGAAAGTTTAGTCACGTAGGAAGTAGGTGGCAAATAGGGAATTTCTACATCAGAATCAAATGAGCGAGCGAATGAGAGTTCGGAGGTAGGGATACGGTGAGTGCTTAGATTGGTTGCGCTAGTACCATCAATGTTATTCACTTCGTAAGTATCACTCTTCTCATCATGGTAGGAAATAACAAAAGGTCCTATCGTCTTAGAAGAGAGTTCGGTAACGTTGGCGTTTCGATTTATAATGTTAACGTAATCGCCGACTTTGAACTGAACAATGTTCTTAGTGTTATTCCATCGGTCATACGCTTTAAGTAGGACGCGATTTTTTGTGCTCGAGTAAACAGGGGTAAACAACGTTCTGCATATGCTCGATCTTCTGTAGCCACGGGGTAGCGTGTTTCTCGGGCGCAGTTTTATCAAACGTTGCTTGTAATTCACTATAGCGGCCAAAGAAATAGTGAAACGGGAGTGTTCCAGTTTGAGGATTCATGCAGTTATTCATTTGAGTCTGAACCCATTTCAAATGATAAGGCCACATATCCTCAACGTCGTCTAGTGCGGTACGCAAGAGTTTCTTAAGTTCTCTATGACGTGTCTCATTTGCACCCTGCGTTTGAGGTTTGTAAGGAACACCACTATGGGTCATGCCTGATACGAGTATAAGTGCCTCCATTACGTCGGTACAAAACTCACTACCGTTATCAGAACATAGTACTCGGGGGAAACCGAAGTCATTAAAGACGTGATAGCATAATTCTGCCACTGTTTGTGGACGTTTGTTCGGTATTGCATAAAGCAAGTTATAGCCCGAAGCCACACATAAGAAATGACAGATATATACATCGCCAGTATGCTTGGGTCGCGGAGTTTAACCAAATCGACTATGACTCGGCGCATCGGTTGGTCTTCTGTCACACTTTTTAGGGGTGCCCAACCGTATCGCTTGATCTGGTTCTTTTCACAATCAGTACAGCGTCGGTATACTTCACGTATGGTTTCTTTCAGCGCCGGGTGATCAAGCCCTGCACGAATAGCCATTTTATAAGTATGCTCATATGCTCGATGCGTTAAATTATGTATAATTTTAACTCTACTTTCGAGCTCCTCTAAGTCAGTCAGATTCTGCGTAACGCTGGCTGGATGAACTATAGTCCTGTTGGAAAGGGCAACCTCAGTATCAGGAGGGGTAGAGTCCTGAGATACATAATTGACAACATTGGATTGTTGAAGTATCTTCTTCAGTTGTTTCGCAACTCCTGGCTGTTCTTTAAGCAGCGCTTTTAAGTAGTTGAGTGCGAGCTTAAGGTTCTCTTAGAGTTTTGAGTCTTTGATCCATGGCCTTAGCTAGTTCCATGTTTTTTTACGATCTAATGCCGTTTCAATCGGCATTACCTCGACTGCAATCTTGTTGGGTGCATGTGTTGTACGAGTCTTGAGCTTTTGTTCAAACTCTTTAGACTCCTCTAGTTTAGCTAAGAATTCGGTTGAGGGCTTCCACTCAGTGGTACCTGCAGGACCGATGCGACAAACAATGGTGTGTTTCCAAGGTGTCTTCTTAATAGAATAGGATCCCTGATACAAGAACGTGTCGGTTTCACGGTCGACATAAATAGGTTCGTCTTGAATCATATTAATTAAATTACGTATCCATGGGTCGGAGTTAGTAAGGGACAACACAGCGTAATGGTAGATTTAGTAATATTAACATAATTTAACAACTGTGCGATAAGTTGACAAGGTGGGTTAGCCCACGCATTATGCTTTGATAAGTCAAGCTGAAATGCATCACCTTTAGGATGAGTCAACGACCTATATTCAGAAACCTGTTTGTTATGTTCTGCGGCGAACATATCAACAGTAAATGGACCCCATCGTGATTGAGCGAGGTTAAACCATTTCTTATTTAGCATCCAATCGGTTGCTAATAACTCCTTGACTGTTTTCTGGTAGTCGGGCACAAGTCGAGAGAGCATGTCAGGAAGATGGTTATGTATTCCTGGTATGTGTGTTATATTAAAAGCGAACTTGGCAATAATGTCATGCCAGCGGCTCACCAACTGTGAATCAGGGTTCATATCTTTTAAGTATGTTAAAGACTTTTGATCACAGGCGACAGTAAAGTAACTTCCATAAAGGTAGTCTTTAAACTGTCTTAGCGCAGTAACTATAGCAAAGGAGCTCTTGTTTAACGGTAGGGTAATTCCGTTGACTCTTATTATAACTCTTGCTAAAGAATTGTATGTAGCGCGGTTTACCATTTATCGTTTGGTAAAGCACTCCACCTACCGCTCGATCTGAAGCGTCGGTTACTACTTGAATGGGACACCATCCACAGGGTACTGCATGATGGGTGCGTCCATTACTTTACTTTTGACTAGTTTAAATGCATCATCACATTCTTTAGGTTAAAGCTTTCCCAAAGGTCCTTTGTGCAGCCGTAGGTGACTGAAAGGTTTTAAGTAATGAGAAAGATGCGGTACCGAATCCGAGAAGAAGTTAAGAAACCCACACACAGAGTTCACATCTCTTCCAGTAATTGGTGTTGATAAATCCAACAGAAACTGTTTCTTGCCAGGATCAATTTCTACCCCTGCTGCAGATACTTTGTAGCCAAGTAAGTGTATAGTATCTTTAGCAAAAGAACACTTGTCTTCGTTAAGTTTAAGTTTAGCATGATTAAGTCGCTTCGGAGGCCGTATTTCTACATCGATAGAACTTTGAAACGTGAATAAGTGCTAGTGCACGTTTTGTTGGGCTCCTTTGAACTACGGTAAAATTGATTACCTCCGGGCAGAAGCCCTACCACAAAATTGATCGCTTGAGCCAGATATTGATAATTTGTGGAAAGAATCAGACAGTTCAATATAAACCCCAAAGTGTGGACCAGACCGACTCACACGTACACATATAGCTAGATTTAACTATCAAGCAACATGAGTAGTGCAATCATGTCCAAGATAATATTAAGTATTGCCAGCTTATACTTCACTTTATGTCAAGCCTTGCCATTTAATAAAGATACGAAAATCGCCATTATTGGCGCTGGACCTGCGGGCATTCACATGGCCTCTCCTTGATACTGCCGGGTACGACCACATTACCATGTACGAGAAAACTTCCAGGATTGGAGGGAAAGCATACTCCTTTGCAGATCCCGAAGGCCCTTAGGTGTTCCTCGAGATGGGTACCTGCTACACACATACAGCGTATGATGCTGTTTTTGAACCCCTCTGAACGTATGTGAACGAGAACTGGACGAGGAACTGATTGAGTATTCTGAGTGACAACGACTATCAAGGCAACAAATGGAGAGGATGGTTCAACCGACGTATAACAGATTCATCTATGGAGCTTGATGAGTGGATGTATAGAACTCCGCCAATTCCATAACCCTTGACCTCATCCCCCAGCTGATACCTTACTGCACTCGAATTGACAGACGAGCAACAGTATATGATCCTGCTACTGGCCTCTATCAAGAAGTATGCACTGCTTCATAGTGAACTCTTGGGTCAGTATAGTGGTACCATCATTCCCAGCCTTCCAAAATCGCTCTGGAACGGAAACGTCGGCCGTTTCAACAGTTTCTGGAGGAACACGCTCTCTGCACCTATCAGTTCCCTTGTTCACTGCACTACAAGCGAACAACTACTATGGCGAGCTCTCACATATCCCAACACTTTATGGGTTATGGTGGAATACACCTGCCCTACTGGAAGGCGTAATTGTGAGCTTTTCAGCCAGGTGTTTGGGTGTAACCAGTGTTTTCAAACACGGCTTTCAGAACTTGTTCGAGCAAATCGCAGAACATCACAACCTACGTAGCAAGATCTGGTTCGATTCCAACATTGTTAGGATCGAGCGTGAAAGCAAACATGGTGATTGAAATACAAAACCAGCAAAAAAATTGTGACAGATGATAACGTGGTAGAAGAGTTCGATTACCTCATTGTCGCTGTGCCTCAGTGCGACATAGTAGAACAGAGTATCCTGGATGCGGATGAACTGGAATTTGGAGTCTTTGCTGACCAACCTAGAGGCTACTATCTGACCAGTGTGGCCCAGTTTGATGCAACTCAGTTCCCGCATGAGCTCCATCAGGAGGTGAACAGAACTGAACGGAAATCCAGAGAAAAGAGTTCAGTAGTTCCGTAATTCAAGTTATCTTTGAATTATCGCGCAAATCAGCAGCCACCAGAGGGTGGTGACTTACCAATACACTGATATCGACACGGGTCGTAATGATGAGGAGGAGCATTATCTGGCAGCACTCGGAGAGATATGGAAAGTAATGGACATATAGTTGTTGATGTTGTGAGACAAGTCGGTAATACCTACTTCCCTAGATTTTGGCTTGGACCAAATCTGCAGACCAGAAGCTACCTTGGCTGATCCAAGAGTTTAACCTGGAGAATGATCTGCACACGTGGCATATTGGATCGTCTGTGTGTTGTGAGTCTGTATTAGATACGACAAATTACAATATCTGGCTGTTTGAGAGTGCCGGGGGAGAAGCTGCTTTGACGTATGAATGCGATCAGTAAACGGCGCTGCCAGGTGAATCTAAACGATCCTGTAAGATCTGCTACTTTCATATTCAACAAGAGGGACCCCTGTAGATAAGTATTTAGTCAATACGATTCTTCGTATGTATAGAGCAGTCGTTGGTGAAAACTGATACTTTTTCTTTATTCTCGATGTCATCCTCGCATCAGCAAGCAGCAATATAGCTGCATTATTCTTCAATGATAGATATGTATTAGGTGTGTATTTCTTTGATGCAGAACTGAGAGTAAAGTTACCTTTTTTTACGTTAAAACTTTTAAAACTCAATCATTTTTACATTTGTGTTAAACGTTTTACATATAAAGTTTTTCCTTATTTATGTGTTATAAAATTTGGCGGGTTTTGTCCTCGTATCATGTTTGGTCCGCTTTCTGTAAAATGAAAAAAAACTCAAAATGGATGCAGATATTAATATTTATGTAAATATAAAATAAGTCGATGCCTAACTTATTCAGCAATCCATTGATATTCACAGGTCACCCTTTTGACATGTATTCAGATACAGGTTACTCACAGGTACATCTTCAGCTTTCTCTGATGTGCTGAAAGTGAGTTGTACTATATTTTCTTCATCGTTCTTTTAGTGACTGAATCTCTTTTATCAAATAAAAAAAGAATAAGAAT
>LUCW03001783.1:0-15000 GCA_001586965.3 Sphaeroforma sirkka
GTCTCACAGCATTGTCGAATAGAACGTAATCTCCTTGTGACGTCGTTCTGCCGCGCCCAGCACTTGGGGTCGATATGGTGGAGACACCTCATGTAGCATCCCACTTCCTGGACCAGAAGCTCCACTCAACTTGTTGGTGAACTCCTTCCCCATGTCTGTTTGATTTTACGGGGAAACCATGTTCGCCAAAAATCTCTATGAGTGTCTGTGTCGTGGTTTCCTTTGTCTTGTCCGGTGTGGCTCGAAGGATAGAATAGCCTGTGGCGATGTCTAAGACGTGAAGAATATAATTGTTCTTGTGTCTGGACTCCAGTGGCATCGGGATGTAGTCCCCTTGAATATGGTCCCACGGGTAGCGTGCATCGATGCTAATCATCGGGTGGAAACCTTTACGAAGTGTGTCCTGTCCCAAACATGTGCCACATTGCCGCTTAACTTCTGTGGCTAACTCAAGTGCCCCTGGCCAAATGTGACCGTTCTGACGAAGTTGTTGGACTGTGTCCGCCGCCCCATGATGTCCTTGTTCGTGTTGCGCTTGCGTGAGTTGCGTACGACGCTGTTTCTCCGCCGGACTCGCTTGTGCAAACGCCGGTTGACCCTCTGCATCTGCCAGTGTCACTGAGATTTCTCGCGCTGTGTCAAAGCACATGACATATTTTGTATGCTTTGGTTCTGCAAACCAAGTCGCTGTGAAAACAGCGGGTCCAGTTTGAATCCATTGGGAGGACCCACCCGTGCTACTACGGTATGACCCCATGGTGTCTTCCCACATGCGTACTTAGCGTACTTGAGGAACGTGTGTGG
This sequence comes from Sphaeroforma sirkka, assembly GCA_001586965.3. Taxonomy (NCBI): domain Eukaryota; class Ichthyosporea; order Ichthyophonida; genus Sphaeroforma; species Sphaeroforma sirkka. Next base: position 805 of record LUCW03001783.1, read on the forward strand.
TGTCCGTGGTACCAGCACCGGTTCTGTCTGCAATAACTGCTTGAACAGGTCGAACCATGGTGCTCTTGGTACCCATGGTAGACATACTGTGGCCCGTGCGCCGTCGGCTCGTATCTTGCGTAACATCCTGTGTATCTGTTCCCAAGGCGGGTTCATCCATCCATCGACTATCGACCAGTCGTGGGCAAACGCTCCTTCCCATCATCCTTCGTCCAGAACCGAGGAAGCTGAGCGTTGGTTGGGTCCCGCAAAATACATCTATGTCATTCGGTCCAAAGTGTTGTTGCGCTTGTTCAAAGTAACTAGGGAATAACTGCCAGCCGTCGGTATACATTATTTCGAGTTCGTCCTGCTCCGCTGTCCCCTCGTGTACTCTACTTAACATGTCCGGGAGCACATTTGACTCTCCTGGTATATGCGATATAGTAAAGTTGAATGGCGCGATGATATGATGCCATCTCTGAAGCATCGGATTAAGCTTGAGCTGTGTGTTCATATACACAAGGGCCTTGTGGTCCGTGAAGACCGCAAACCGTTGCCCATCCAAGTATTCCCTGAAATGTGTCAGTCCATATACCAATGCCAGTAACTCCTTCATAGGTGTGGCGTAGTCCTGTTGCGCATGGTTCAGAGTCTTACTAAAGAACATTAAGTAATGTTTCTTACCGCTGACCCATTGGAATAGCGCTCCCCTAAACCGTAATCGCTAGCGTCGGTTTCCAAGTTCAGAGGAATGCCGTCGACCGGAAAGTGTAACGCCACAGCATTCACCACTGCGTCCTTCATTGCCTGCCACGCCTGTGCATGTCTCTCCTCCCAACGATCACCTATCAACTCCTTTGGTTTGAGTTTGCAAAATTCGCGCAAAGGGTGCAACCGTGTTCGCAAAATTAGGCAGATGTTCGTGGAGGTAATTTGCTAAACCCAACGCCGAGGCTATATCTTTGTACCGTAGTGGTGTGGGCCAGTCGATCAGCTTGGCCTGCTTTTCATGGTCAATGTCAATGCCTTGTGCCGATACTTTCTTCCCTAGGATCATGACTTCGGAGATAGCGAAGTGGCACTTGGCAGGGTTAAGCTTAAAACTGTGGTATGATAAGCGTTGTATCACCTTCTGCACCGTCCTAACGTGTTCGTCATAACCGTCACTGGCGGTAACTATGTCATCGATATAGTGGTGAACCGCTAAGCCATCAAGTATTGTACTCAAGGTACGTTGGAACTGCTGCGTGAGTACATGAAGACCGAGCGGTGCTGATGTGAACGAGTATTGATAACGTTCGTGTGTAAAACTAAATAAGTATTGTGAGTCTGGATGGATGGGCAGCCTGTGGTATGCAGCCGATATGTCCAGCGTCGTGTAGTACTTCTTACTCTTTGAGGCGAGATATGAGTTCGTTGACCTTGGGGATCAGGAACTGGTCACCAGGAATAAGCGCGTTAACGGCACGCATGTCTAAAACACACGCGTACCTTCTTGACGTTGCCTTCCGCATCGAATGTCGGTACCGCAAGAGAGGAAGATTAACAGTCGTTGGTGTCGTTCGTTTCGTGATCACCAAATCCGTCAACCACTTCTTCACTTGTTCATCCATATAGGGGAGCCATCGATCGGATACGAAGTTACGCGCCGATCGCCGCATCTGCAACGCTTGTTCATGGGTTACTGGGATGGTTACCTCACTCCCTTCCAGACGACAGCGCGCGTTGTCGGCAATTTTCGCATTGGCTTCCAAATCCTGTGCCAACCGTTCGCGTACATCGACGGGTTCCGTCGTGTTAGGCGCTTTTGTCGGCGTGGTATGGGTTCGAGGAGCTCATCTAGTTCTGTGGGGTCTATTGGGTGCAAGTGGCGATTGGATACCGCCTATGTATAGGCCCAAGCCTTTCAATATATCTTGCCCCACTATAACATCTATACCCGTCGGCAAGTTCATCAATTCTAATGAACCGTCGATAATTCTGGTACCGTACCTTATAGGTACCACTTCCGTCGTCCCCAGTCGAGGAGTTCGCACCGCCTTGTCAGCTAAATATATAAATGACCCAGGTGGTGCCGGAGTTATTGGTCGGCCAAGGAGGTCTGCGGATGTCTGTGAGATACAACTTCTATTTGCTCCCGTGTCTATCAAGGCTTTGAACGTACGTCCGTTGATTTGTACTTGAATATAGACTCGGTTGTCTGACGTCAGCAATGGATCTTGTATTGCCATCACTGCTCCAATCGTGGTAACAAATATGAAGCTCCTATCCGACTCAGACACTCTCACCTCTCATGCATGATCGGCTACCGACTCCCACGTCTCATAGGTGTGGTTTGGTGTTGACGTCATGTGCTCGAAGTCTTCGTAAAGGATCGTGTTGATATGAATCTCTGTAGCTTCCGATGGTGGAGCCAAGTCTTCGTCCTGTGTAATCGCATTCACCTGTACTTGAGGCGTCGGACGTATTGTAACTACGTCTCTAGTCTGGGATGTATTCTGCCCCTGTCCTGCGGTTGACGTTGTGGACGGTCTGTGTACCGATTGTACGTCCCTCAAAGGACGGTTGTTGTCGTATAGCCTTGCCCGACCCTCCGCGCTCACCGCTTGCGACGCCCTGAAATGATGACACCGTGGGATGCCTACCACCTGGTGGCGCCTGTGCCTGGCACCCCGCACAAGTCGTTGGTACCGTAGGTTGGGGCCGTTGAGTCCAATTCTGCGTTTGTCGTCTACTCGTCTGTAGGTTGGGGCGGCTATTGGTGTGGTCGCGACTTCCATTGGTCGTCGGGCCCTCGCGGTTGTTGCGACCCTGGAAACGTGCTGTCGTACGTTGCTGTGCATCCTGAATGTCAGGGGCTCAACAGCTGTATAAGCTCGTGTGTCTCCATCAGTTGCCATTTGGGATGCAACTGTAGAGTACGTTCATACGTACGGCCGTTGAGAGCTTCTTCTAACAGTTGTACAATGCAGTGGTTCACTAAATTCTGTTAAAAGTCGGCATCTGTCTGGCACCGTTCACGTGCCCTCCTGTGGTTCTCCATGAGCTGTGTCATTTGTTCCATAAGAGGAGTGTGCATGTTCCGACTTTGGCCCTTGGCTAACTTGAGAAACGCGGGATCGACAGTGGCTTGTGTTTCGTGCGAACAGATCTGTTCGATCTGTAGATGAGGTGTGCATGTCTTCAACCGTTCAGAGTTGTCGCGGATGTAGTCCAGCGTTGACTTCTCCGCCTTGAAGTAAGATAGTACCTTATGAAACCATGTAAGGTTCCAACTCTCGTCCAGCCCGCGATTTGTGCGTTCTTGAACGCCTCGAGGAGAGCCCCTCTTGTGTCCCGTTCCATAATATCATGTAGGTAGTATCTGTTCGACGGCCAATCAGGCCACGTACGTGGTGAAGGTACGGGACACTTCTCTACCGGTCGGGACTCTAATGTAGCTCGAAGTGTCTCAATCACGCCCCGAAGAGCTTCAGCTCGAGCCGTGTTATTCTCCTCGATTGCTTGGCATAGTTCGTCACTTAAATGTAGTATCCGTGCGTGTAGCGCTTGTCGCCTTTTCTCGATACTTAGCCGGTGTGGGCGGAGGCACTGTTGTCTCCTTCTCTTGTCGTTTAGGTGTCTGTACATATTCACTGGGCGCTTCTTTCTCGCCCCACTGACGTTGCTGTTGTTGGCGCAGGTTCGTACTTAATCGGTCCTGTCTATTCTTCACCGCCTCTTTACCTTGAGGATTCTGTCTGGCTAATACTTGTTCATGTGCGAACTCTTGAAAAGTTGGTGTGTTCTCACTGGCAGACAGAGTATCATCCTCCTTGGTTGAACTGTCCTCTGACCCTGGTGATTTGTACCCGAGTCCATAAAACGGACGCTCACATCCTTGAATTCGGAAGGTAGGGTTGTCTTCGTCCTCTGGTACTGCCTGTACCCGTTCGTGTGCGTCAGAAGAACTCTCCTTAGCGGCCGGCCCTATTGTAGTTCGTCCGGCGTTTATGCGCTGTAACCTCTGTTCGTATTTTTCAAGAGAGACTGCTGTTGTGTCATCAGCTCCGTGAGTTTCTGAGCTGACGATTGTTCCCGTGCCGTTTCCTTGTTGTTGGTACGGTTCCGGTGACGCTTCCGCTTGTTAGGTGGGAGGCGTGGTGGGTCATTACTGGGAAATAAGGCCCCTGGAGTATCCCGAGACGAACGAGGGGACAGCCCTTCACTGGCTACCTGTTCACCAATAAAAGTCTGACTACTGTCCGCACGCAAGTCGGGTACTTCCTTGGTCTCACCCTCGAATATGACATCCTCGTCAGATTGTGCAGGTACATTTTTGTTTGCTGTTGGTGGCTGCTTGTCGTCCGCGGAAATAATGTGTGGAGCCCCTAGATGTGTCTGTTGTTGCCCTCCAGAGCCTGACCTGAGTGCGGAGCGGAGCGTTCCGTATGGGACTGCCGACGTTTAGTTCCACGTCGGTCGATATCATCTTCCTTGCGGCGCTCAGGATTCAAGAGTTGCTGTCTACGACTTTGGCGGGGTAGGACATGGTTGGTGAGTTGTTTGTCAATGGAGAACTAGAAATGTGTGCGAATGAACTGATAGAGTACTGAATATAAATATCCATTTTCTATTAAATTTCATCCTTCAAACACATAACGTCTCGACATCGATCTCCGAGGAACTCGTGGGTTCCCTCGTGACTGTTTTATTTCCTACACTAACATAAGTAGTGTGGATAGTCTATCTACTCTAACACTACCAGCTGTCTTACTCTTCATCCCACAATAACATATGGTTGAGTGCCTCATTAGTCGGAGCCACTTCTTGTTCTACTCCTCGCCAGCTCTTGCTCCGGCCTGATGACGGCCTATTCGCAGGACTCTGTTGGGAACTTCCCTCATCGCTCCTCTTTTACTCTTCTTACCCGTGATGTCCTTGTCATGTGCTGTTGCGGTTGTTGGAATATGCTTCTTGATCTAAGAACGATTGCTCGTTATTGCACTCCTAAACTAAGCTGCCGTCAACCACACCTTCTGTGCATACTGTTGATCCTCTCCGTTGACCTGATTTATCTGGAAGTTCTAGTGATTTGAGTGTGTTCGCATATCATTTTCACAATTTAACCTTGTATTTACTTGCATCGTTCGTGTTATGTGCGCCCCCACCCTTATATGCTCCTAATAACTCACAGGTGCTTACTTGTGTCTCTGTATGCTTCCTAATATCCCATTCTGAAAACTTTTGTAAAATAATCTAGTATGCCGCTGATTCTTTGCGTCATCGTACTAACCGAGTCGGTACTAACCATGTACATCTCCCATCTCTACTACACTACTGTGGATCCTAAAGAACTTTCTTCTAACAACTTCTTAAATACAATTTAAGCTCATTAGCTTGCAATTCGATTTGTACTTGTCTCACACTGAAAACAACCTTCCTACCTGTACTCACACATGACTACTTATCTGTGGATTCTGACTGATTGTCTGATTTCGTCATTTGATCGTCGTGAGACTTTCCTTGTTGACCCTGGTTAATGTTCTGCTTGATTGGAATGTTCGCTCTTCGGGTTCACTCGTATTAGTAGATTCTTTCTTTATCCTCGTCGTCCACACGTCGTTAATCCAACGACCGGATAATCTAAATCGTTCATTTTGATGCGACATTCTCTGTTCGCATTGTCTTTCAATTGTTATACTTATAACAAAAAAATATGTGCCAGCTACTGACTAATTCATATTCTGTAGCTTTCTCTGTAATTACTAATAAACCAACAACTTCTATGGTAAGTTAAAAATGTAGTAAGTATACGCGAGATAACTGTATCTCAACGTTCTCCCTCCTCAGGGAGGGGGACGTTGTTCATTTATTAGTAATTATAAACAGTAATCCTAAAATGACTGACTCTTAAATGAGTCATTAGTCATGTGCTGTAAAACCAGCAAAACCCTAAAACCCAGTTTATCAGATTATTCTGATAAACTGTAAAACTTGTAATAAACCTAAAATAATCAAATAAATATAAGTACTTGTATTCTGACCACAATTTTATTTAAAATAATTAAATACAAATTTTGTGAACTTCTAGAGTCTCGCAAGACCTTTGCGAACGATACTACTATTCGAGGTGCTCTAGCTCATATGACACATATGAACACTAGGATGGGAGGTTGTACCTATAATGACGAATATTTATTAGTTTGTCAGATGATGAAGACTCTGGGGGTTAGCCTTTTTAAGAAGGTCAATTATGATATAGATGGCGAGCTGATGCCCTGGGCTGCACTATTAGGTGACTCACGGACGCTGGTGAGCCTTTCCGCGGCAGTTGAGACCTCCTCTTCCAAGGCTTTAGGGTCCGACGAGTCATCCTCAGAGTTTTCATCAGAACCCAGCTCAGAAACGGCGTCCTCTACAGCTTCAACTGTAAATTTCGATGGAAATTACTAGGTTTCAAACTATATTAAACTAAAATACAATTTAGTCAGTTAGGATTTAGCAGTGGTAGCTTGTGTAAGAATGATCGTGACTGCCTCTTGTTAAGAGTCTAAATATCCTCGATCACACAGGGCGTACCTCTAGCTGTTCTTTATTGAATAATTTTCACTAGAAGTACTAAGTGTTCATGACCACTTGCCTAATTTGTAAATAGACATAATAACGTAAGTCACGTTAATACATTAGCTGATATAAATAAAGTTCCATCTGAAGAAAAGTTAAAAAAAGAAAAAGACTTATTGGATTTTGGAGATTGGCGGGAGGACCAAAATCTATAAGTAGTAGTTCGGAGATTATAAAATTTAGTTTATAATATCCTACATCTACTAATGTCTCAAATAGGTCCAAGTAGATGAGTCATACCAAATACTCAGGCTATTGGAGCCATCAAAGTGAATTTAGAACACTTTGGAAATATTGGGAAAAAGAGCTTGTACTAAATTATTTTAAATACAAATAAAAACCAATGTATTATCTCAATTGATCTTGATATTTTAGACTGACCGGAGGCCGTATTTCTACATAGCCCCAGTAGCTTTTAGAACTACGAACGTACGTTAAGATACGATCTAGTTGGTAAAGCGAAAACCAAAGTAAAAAACGGTTTCGGTCATGACTTATCGAGTAAGTATGTGCCTATATGTACGAGTTCAAGACTCATGTTGTACTCTATGCCGTTTAGTATTTGGTCCAGTAACCATTTCCGATGTAGGCACCTTACGTTTATTATTTGGTAAGGTAATAGCCAAAGGCTGTTCTTCATTAGTAGGTAAGTTTGAACAATTTTCTGCACTGTTGGTAAGCAGATCAGAAAGTTTAGTCACGTAGGAAGTAGGTGGCAAATAGGGAATTTCTACATCAGAATCAAATGAGCGAGCGAATGAGAGTTCGGAGGTAGGGATACGGTGAGTGCTTAGATTGGTTGCGCTAGTACCATCAATGTTATTCACTTCGTAAGTATCACTCTTCTCATCATGGTAGGAAATAACAAAAGGTCCTATCGTCTTAGAAGAGAGTTCGGTAACGTTGGCGTTTCGATTTATAATGTTAACGTAATCGCCGACTTTGAACTGAACAATGTTCTTAGTGTTATTCCATCGGTCATACGCTTTAAGTAGGACGCGATTTTTGTGCTCGAGTAAACAGGGGTAAACAACGTTCTGCATATGCTCGATCTTCTGTAGCCACGGGGTAGCGTGTTTCTCGGGCGCAGTTTTATCAAACGTTGCTTGTAATTCACTATAGCGGCCAAAGAAATAGTGAAACGGGAGTGTTCCAGTTTGAGGATTCATGCAGTTATTCATTTGAGTCTGAACCCATTTCAAATGATAAGGCCACATATCCTCAACGTCGTCTAGTGCGGTACGCAAGAGTTTCTTAAGTTCTCTATGACGTGTCTCATTTGCACCCTGCGTTTGAGGTTTGTAAGGAACACCACTATGGGTCATGCCTGATACGAGTATAAGTGCCTCCATTACGTCGGTACAAAACTCACTACCGTTATCAGAACATAGTACTCGGGGAAACCGAAGTCATTAAAGACGTGATAGCATAATTCTGCCACTGTTTGTGGACGTTTGTTCGGTATTGCATAAAGCAAGTTATAGCCCGAAGCCACACATAAGAAATGACAGATATATACATCGCCAGTATGCTTGGGTCGCGGGAGTTTAACCAAATCGACTATGACTCGGCGCATCGGTTGGTCTTCTGTCACACTTTTTTTAGGGGTGCCCAACCGTATCGCTTGATCTGGTTCTTTTCACAATCAGTACAGCGTCGGTATACTTCACGTATGGTTTCTTTCAGCGCCGGGTGATCAAGCCCTGCACGAATAGCCATTTTATAAGTATGCTCATATGCTCGATGCGTTAAATTATGTATAATTTTAACTCTACTTTCGAGCTCCTCTAAGTCAGTCAGATTCTGCGTAACGCTGGCTGGATGAACTATAGTCCTGTTGGAAAGGGCAACCTCAGTATCAGGAGGGGTAGAGTCCTGAGATACATAATTGACAACATTGGATTGTTGAAGTATCTTCTTCAGTTGTTTCGCAACTCCTGGCTGTTCTTTAAGCAGCGCTTTAAGTAGTTGAGTGCGAGCTTAAGGTTCTCTTAGAGTTTTGAGTCTTTGATCCATGGCCTTAGCTAGTTCCATGTTTTTACGATCTAATGCCGTTTCAATCGGCATTACCTCGACTGCAATCTTGTTGGGTGCATGTGTTGTACGAGTCTTGAGCTTTTGTTCAAACTCTTTAGACTCCTCTAGTTTAGCTAAGAATTCGGTTGAGGGCTTCCACTCAGTGGTACCTGCAGGACCGATGCGACAAACAATGGTGTGTTTCCAAGGTGTCTTCTTAATAGAATAGGATCCCTGATACAAGAACGTGTCGGTTTCACGGTCGACATAAATAGGTTCGTCTTGAATCATATTAATTAAATTACGTATCCATGGGTCGGAGTTAGTAAGGGACAACACAGCGTAATGGTAGATTTAGTAATATTAACATAATTTAACAACTGTGCGATAAGTTGACAAGGTGGGTTAGCCCACGCATTATGCTTTGATAAGTCAAGCTGAAATGCATCACCTTTAGGATGAGTCAACGACCTATATTCAGAAACCTGTTTGTTATGTTCTGCGGCGAACATATCAACAGTAAATGGACCCCATCGTGATTGAGCGAGGTTAAACCATTTCTTATTTAGCATCCAATCGGTTGCTAATAACTCCTTGACTGTTTTCTGGTAGTCGGGCACAAGTCGAGAGAGCATGTCAGGAAGATGGTTATGTATTCCTGGTATGTGTGTTATATTAAAAGCGAACTTGGCAATAATGTCATGCCAGCGGCTCACCAACTGTGAATCAGGGTTCATATCTTTTAAGTATGTTAAAGACTTTTGATCACAGGCGACAGTAAAGTAACTTCCATAAAGGTAGTCTTTAAACTGTCTTAGCGCAGTAACTATAGCAAGGAGCTCTTGTTTAACGGTAGGGTAATTCCGTTGACTCTTATTATAACTCTTGCTAAAGAATTGTATGTAGCGCGGTTTACCATTTATCGTTTGGTAAAGCACTCCACCTACCGCTCGATCTGAAGCGTCGGTTACTACTTGGAATGGGACACCATCCACAGGGTACTGCATGATGGGTGCGTCCATTACTTTACTTTTGACTAGTTTAAATGCATCATCACATTCTTTAGGTTAAAGCTTTCCCAAAGGTCCTTTGTGCAGCCGTAGGTGACTGAAAGGCTTTAAGTAATGAGAAAGATGCGGTACCGAATCCGAGAAGAAGTTAAGAAACCCACACACAGAGTTCACATCTCTTCCAGTAATTGGTGTTGATAAATCCAACAGAAACTGTTTCTTGCCAGGATCAATTTCTACCCCTGCTGCAGATACTTTGTAGCCAAGTAAGTGTATAGTATCTTTAGCAAAAGAACACTTGTCTTCGTTAAGCTTAAGTTTAGCATGATTAAGTCGCTTCGGAGGCCGTATTTCTACATCGATAGAACTTTGAAACGTGAATAAGTGCTAGTGCACGTTTTGTTGGGCTCCTTTGAACTACGGTAAAATTGATTACCTCCGGGCAGAAGCCCCTACCACAAAATTGATCGCTTGAGCCAGATATTGATAATTTGTGGAAAGAATCAGACAGTTCAATATAAACCCCAAAGTGTGGACCAGACCGACTCACACGTACACATATAGCTAGATTTAACTATCAAGCAACATGAGTAGTGCAATCATGTCCAAGATAATATTAAGTATTGCCAGCTTATACTTCACTTTATGTCAAGCCTTGCCATTTAATAAAGATACGAAAATCGCCATTATTGGCGCTGGACCTGCGGGCATTCACATGGCCTCTCTCCTTGATACTGCCGGGTACGACCACATTACCATGTACGAGAAAACTTCCAGGATTGGAGGGAAAGCATACTCCTTTGCAGATCCCGAAGGCCCTTAGGTGTTCCTCGAGATGGGTACCTGCTACACACATACAGCGTATGATGCTGTTTTTGAACCCCTCTGAACGTATGTGAACGAGAACTTGGACGAGGAACTGATTGAGTATTCGAGTGACAACGACTATCAAGGCAACAAATGGAGAGAGGATGGTTCAACCGACGTATAACAGATTCATCTATGGAGCTTGATGAGTGGATGTATAGAACTCCGCCAATTCCATAACCCTTGACCTCATCCCCCAGCTGATACCTTACTGCACTCGAATTGACAGACGAGCAACAGTATATGATCCTGCTACTGGCCTCTATCAAGAAGTATGCACTGCTTCATAGTGAACTCTTGGGTCAGTATAGTGGTACCATCATTCCCCAGCCTTCCAAAATCGCTCTGGAACGGAAACGTCGGCCGTTTCAACAGTTTCTGGAGGAACACGCTCTGCACCTATCAGTTCCCTTGTTCACTGCACTACAAGCGAACAACTACTATGGCGAGCTCTCACATATCCCAACACTTTATGGGTTATGGTGGAATACACCTGCCCTACTGGAAGGCGTAATTGTGAGCTTTCAGCCAGGTGGCCGGGTGTAACCAGTGTTTTCAAACACGGCTTTCAGAACTTGTTCGAGCAAATCGCAGAACATCACAACCTACGTAGCAAGATCTGGTTCGATTCCAACATTGTTAGGATCGAGCGTGAAAGCAAACATGGTGATTGAAATACAAAACCAGCAAAAAATTGTGACAGATGATAACGTGGTAGAAGAGTTCGATTACCTCATTGTCGCTGTGCCTCAGTGCGACATAGTAGAACAGAGTATCCTGGATGCGGATGAACTGGAATTTGGAGTCTTTGCTGACCAACCTAGAGGCTACTATCTGACCAGTGTGGCCCAGTTTGATGCAACTCAGTTCCCGCATGAGCTCCATCAGGAGGTGAACGAACTGAACGGAAATCCAGAGAAAAGAGTTCAGTAGTTCCGTAATTCCAAGTTATCTTTGAATTACCGCGCAAATGCCAGCCACCAGAGGGTGGTGACTTACCAATACACTGATATCGACACGGGTCGTAATGATGAGGAGGAGTATCTGGCAGCACTCCGGAGAGATATGGAAAGTAATGGACATATAGTTGTTGATGTTGTGAGACAAGTCGGTAATACCTACTTCCCTAGATTTGGCTTGGACCAAATCTCAGACCAGAAGCTACCTTGGCTGATCCAAGAGTTTAACCTGGAGAATGATCTGCACACGTGGCATATTGGATCGTCTGTGTGTTGTGAGTCTGTATTAGATACGACAAATTACAATATCTGGCTGTTTGAGAGTGCCGGGGGAGAAGCTGTTTGACGTATGAATGCGATCAGTAAACGGCGCTGCTAGGGTGAATTTAAACATCTGTAAGATCTGCTACTTTCATATTCAACAAGAGGGGACCCCTCAGTAGATAAGTATTTAGTCAATACGATTCGCATGTATAGAGCAGTCGTTGGTGAAAACTGATACTTTTCTTTATTCTCGATGTCATCCTCGCATCAGCAGCAGCAATATAGCTGCATTATTCTTCATCGATAGATATGTATTAGGTGTGTATTTCTTGACGTGAGAACTGAGAGCAGTTACCTTTTTTACGTTAAAACTTTTAAAACTCAATCATTTTTACATTTGCGTTAAACGTTTACTATAAAGTTTTCCTTATTTATGTGTTATAAAATTTGGCGGGCTTTGCCTCGTATCATGTTTTGGTCCGCTTTCTGTAAAATGAAAAAAAATCAAATGTGGATGCAGATATTAATATTTATGTAAAATATAAACAGTCGATGCTCAATCTATTCAGCATCCATTGACATTCACAGGTCACCCCGGACATGTATTCAGATACAGGTTGCTCACATACATCTTCAGCTTTCTGACGTACAAAGTGTATTGTACTATATTTTCTTCATCGTTCTTTTAGCACTGGCCCTTTTAATAAATAAAAAAGAATAAGAATATTTGCGACTGAGAACATTGACTTATGCTGTCGTCCGCAGTTTTCGAACATGCCGAATACTGAGGACTTAGTAGGCGAGGAACTGGAGGTAACAAGTGTAGACGATCACATTAGCCTATAGTGCGTTTTGTTGAAATAATTACATACTTGGAGGTGTGAGATGAAAACTTATATTTGTATTTAGTTGTGACATAGACATAGCCATTACCTTTATATATATATATATATATATATATATATATATATATATATATATATATATATGTGTGTGTGTGTGTGTATATGTATATATAGGCGGGGGGGGGGGGGGCGTGTGGATGTATGGGTGTGTGTATGTATGTATATATGTATGTATGTATATGTATATATAAGTGTGTGTATATGTATATATGCTTATATATATATATATATATATATATATATATATATATGTGTGTGTGTATGATGTGTTTGTGTGTGTGTGTGTATTGTGTATGTGTTTGGTTGGTGTGTGTCTTATTATATGTGTGTGTTCTTGTGTATGTATATATATATATATATATATATATATATATATTTTCGATTTTGTTTACATATATATATATATATATATATATATATATATATATATATATATATATATATATATATATATATATATATATATATATATATATATATATATATATTATATATATATGTATATATATCGTCGTGTTTTTGTTTATTTTTTTTTGTGTGTGCGCAGGTGCATTATTAATTCATCTATGTATATCATATATATATATATATATATAATATATATATATATATATATATATATATGTATATATATATATATATATATATATATATATATATATATATATATATATATATATATATATATATATATATATATATTATATATATATATATATATATATATATGTATATATATATATATGCATTATATTGCGTGGCGTGGTGTGTGGCGTAAGGGTGGGTGTGGGTGTGGGTGTGTATGTGTGTGAATATATATATATATATATATATATATATATATATATATATAGGTCTAGGTCCATGTAAATGTATATGTTTATATATATGGCTATATAGAGACATGATTGTTTTTGTATATATGTATCTTTGTCTGTTTCTGTGTCTTTATATATATATATATATATATATATATATATATATATATATATATATGCGTGTGTGGGTGGGTTTGTGTGTGTGTGTGGGGTGTGTGTTTTGTATATATATATATATATATATATATATATATATATATATATATATACATACGTGTGTGTGTGTGTGTGTTTTTTAGGTCCTGTGTATATATATGTATATAAATATGTGTGTGTATGTATATATATGAAATAATATGTTTTTATAAATGTATATATATATATATATATATATATTAGGTGTATGCGTATGTGTGTGTGTGTGTGTGCGTTTGTGCGTGTGAGAATATTTAAATATATATATATGTGTGTGAGTTTATATATATATATATATATATATATAGGTTCAATGTGAAACTTAGTCTACTACTTATAACATATGGTCAATGTTATCCTATACATTTGTTTAGTGTCTGCTTGTGTAAGAGTACATTTATAACGTACGTTTCTTATCCAGAACGGAGTGGTTGAAATTTGTACAAGCTCATTTGACCACAAACATGATTGCGTAGTCAAAGGCGACCATAATATTCAATTGGTGCGATTTCTTTTTCTTCTAAAGGTCGTAAGTGCTATCTATGGTGAGGATTGGTCTGTCGTGGACAGCCAT